>PYXC01001974.1:2582500-2867500 GCA_015244755.2 Tenualosa ilisha | reverse complement strand
GATTTCATAATATGTTTATTCATTGTTTGTCAGTTTCTGATGTGCCTGGTAAAGTGGAGTCTTACCCTTCCTAATCTTCACTATGAACACAGAATTTCCTCTATTCATAAATCCCTTAACACACAAGTTACACACAACACACAAGTTACTAAAGACCCAATAACTCTCTCAACCTTTAGCTTCTCACACAGTTCATTCAGTAACTCAACACCAATGTCCTGACCTTGCTGAGTGTACAGTACCTTTGCTCTCACCGACAGGCTCCATTTTTTTGTAGTCTTTGTAGTTTACTGCCATTGAGTCATAGGCCTCTTCCACCCTCATACTAGTATTTCTAGGATCAGGGAGGGAAAGAGAAGAGAGAGAGAGAGAGAGTGTAGTCTGTGACTACAGGACAGAATCTGAGGAGTTTACTTAATGTTAATTAGTGGCCCTAATGTTAGCCTTCCTCTTCACTTAATTTTACTTAAAAAAGAGACTAGATCCAGATCTGACTGTCTTCAGCACTCTGCATTGTAGGTTCATCCAGTCATTACTCATTCTGACTCTTGACCTATTTGATATAATCAAGGGGCCTCTCGCCTGTTAACTGTAATATAATTCATTATAAGCCTAGCATTCACAGTTGTCGAAATACTGCAAAATTGCATGATAGCAGTTCTGCATTGGTGCCAAGGTGCACTTTTAGCTTACTTACTAAAGAGCTGAGTTAAGTTGTAGTCCAGAGAGTCTGAAGATGTGTGTGTTGAAACATTAATGGTAAATTGTTGTTATGTTGATTTGGTTGCTTTATATCCATAATAGACTGCTGTGCGGCTGAATTAGCATACTTGAGGTAAGTTTGTGCCAGTTAGTGCTCTCAGGTCCAAGGCTTAGGGAGGACATTGGAATTGAGCCAATGTGTTCATTTTCACCTCAACTTAAGTTGCCAATTGCCTTGAACTCTTTACCACCATCTTGGCTTCGCCTGCCTGTGCTAGCTGGGTCAGGGATCAGTCTGCTTCCAGAGTCAGCTTAAGAACAGTGCTTACCCATTCTCTGATGAACAATATTCCTATTTAACAATGAACTGCCAATGTGAAAATGATTTTTTTTATGTCTGGGTCAGGGATAGATTAGGGAGTGTATTTGTACACTGATTTATAGCATCTATGTACATATAAACACATCTATGGTGACAAACTTTGCTTTAATGCCATTCATTTTAAAAGCAAGTGCATTTTTCCTGCCTGAAAGAGGGTTAGGTCTAAGCAGTAGTATGACATATAAGCAAAGACCAGGTCTTCACGCCTCCAAAGCTTAGTCCTCTATGCTGACTGAGTCGCAGAGGAGATAGGAATTAGCACCACACATGCTGGTTAAAAGAGTGTCTGTTACATTTCAGACACAAAGTAAGGATTTCCTACGGAGTGACTGGTGTATTTTACTATTTGTTTATCAGTGGCTGGTAGATGTTCGTATTATTTCCACTTTGTATTTATTTCACTTTGAAGTCATCCTAATGGGAATGTGCTTAACTCCTGGGAGCTAGTTGTATTTTGTATCTTGAACGTCACACCTACATCACACTGACTAAAGCAGGTAGCTAAAGGCAGTTTCCCCTCACTTGACTGGCTGTATGCAAAGCTGTGTTTAATTTCTTTGTTTATAGTCACTAGTTAAGGGTATAGTCCACAATTCTAATCCAATATCACCACGCTCTGCATGGTCTTGTAACTGTTCATCGCTATCATTTGTGCTTGAAATAACTTAAAAAATTCACACACAACCTTGGCTGTGTAGATGAGAAACACACTGTTGCAACCTATGAATACCATTACTTTAAGATCACAAATATTTGGTATGTAGGCCTATTTAACTGGCTGTGGAGCTCCAACATTAACAACCTTCACCAGAATTGAGGACTAAACCTTTAACCCCAGGTCTTCACTATCTATGTCCAGCATGGATTCCTTTTAGTGCCAGTGCTGTCCTCACCACTTGACCTTATTATTGTCTGTTTACTGCACTGGGTCCCCACTGCAATATCCTGTCTTGTTGCACTTTAAAGGTGTAGTAGGTAGAATTTACTGGCATCTAGGAATGAGGCTGAAGATTGCTACCAATAATCAACCTCTCTCCTTTTCCAAATGTGTAGGAGAAGTGGCCATCATATGTCTACAGTGATGAAAAACGGCCCCTTCAAGGCCACTGAAGAAACTTAGAAAGGAGCCACTCCTTACACAAATACAAAGGGCTCACTATAAAATAGGCCTACAACACTGACGGTAGAAGTTTATGAAGACATGACACTAATGAAAAGGTTGTGAATACTATATTGCATTTCTCCAAATAATTAATCTTAAATTAAATCCTACACACTCCACCTTTAAAGGATGACTGTTCATCATCCCAACTAGTGATCCTGTGAATAGTAACTTAAAGTTAAGAGGATAGTCTTATTAGCCCACTGCTAATCTAATGCTAACTTTCTTTCCGAAATGAGTGAAGGAGAAGTCACTGTAGAGCTTTTGAGGCAAACTAAAGCCAAACTGAATGAGGAGGAGAATGCCACTGGTGTTTGGCCCCAGGGCTGTGCCTTACTTACATGTAGCCTACTTTCATTTTGTTGTTGGTGGCTGGCAGTTTCATCTATCTACATCTATGTAGCCTGAGCGCTAAGGCAGAACAAGTACTATATTTTTAACCTGAGGCTTTTAACCTTTTAACGGGGTTATCGCATGGCTGCATTTGTAATTCTAATGGAACAATACCAAACAAATATTTTTGAATAGGGTTTGGATTATGGTGCGAAGCAGGATATGCTTGTCCTTAGCTAGTGCAAGCTGTTTGGTTGCCACCTGCAGGCTGAAGTATGTCACTGCACACAAAGGTAATAACGATGCATGGGTCTTCTGAATCATTGACCTGGATGCCTGCACACACACTTTTACACATAGCTATAGCCTGCTCCTGGATTCACCACTAGAAGGCAATAGAGGGCTTCTTTTCAGACACGCAAACTGTAGAATTTAGCAGCCCTGGACCAAAGCCATTTGTGGCTATTATAATTACTATTGTTATGAGTATTGTTATTGTTATGCCAATATTGTATGTATTACATGCAACAAAGGATTTAACCTTCCTTCATTTTTATTTCAATGTGCAGTTTTGGGCTGCATTGTAGATCCTTATGTGAACTTTAGAGAATGACAATAAGAAAGGAACATTTTATATTGAACAAATGAAATAAACGCATGGGTTTGATTCTGCTTGTTTGTGAACATTTTTATAAACTGCAACAATGCTTTGGGTTTAAGTTATTGTGAGTTATTGTAAATGGCTAATATGTTTAGAATTGTGTACAAAATCTGAATATTCTAGACTAAAGGTATTCTTTTGTATAGCTGCTTGTTTATATAACATCTCATTTTCCCTGTAAATACACATGGATCATGTGACTGGTATCTTTTACTGGCTTCTTTTTCCATTGTTTTTTTTTTTTTTCAAATTTCACTCTTAGGAGTAGTTGCAGAGTGTAGTTGCATATAACATATGATTCTTTACTGTAACCACTGAATTTAGACTTGTGCGTCAGCAGATATAACCTGTAGAAACAGAGGAAATCCGACTGATTTGGAAGAAGGCAGAGTATACACACAAAATTTCATTGCAGCTGAACTCAGCAGATGGCTATTTAGATAGCACGATGAGCTATAGATAAGTTAAAGACAAGAGAAGACAGTTATCCCAGGCTGGGAGATGAGGAGAAACTGTTGTCCCATCTGAAGAAAAGAGAAGAAACCCAAGACCTCTGAGTTTTTTTTTAAGCAACTTGTTTCGGTTGATTTATATAAACAAAGAGATTACTATGACAGCACTATAAAACACTCCTCTCTGAGTTCTACTCTGAAAGGATTGGCTACCACTCCCTCATAGAGTACACACACACACATTTATGGAGGACATGTTCAGACAGGCACGCTTAATCCATTATTTGTCCAATGTAGACTTTGAGACTCAGCATTTGACACACACACACACTCACACACACACACACTCACTCACCTACACTAGTGACATGGACCATATATTACATAGCACATTCCCTGGCAGAGTCAACACTTTCATATTTCATCAGATGCCAAATAGCTGATGAAGCTTTATTTGCACAGTCTATCTTTCAGCATAATATTTGCTTAACCATGTTGTAACCCTGCCATTGCAGATCTCATACACTACATTTACTAATGCACATTTGTAATGATACTGCATCACATGACAGCATTTGTCTGTAACACTGATAAGTGGAATATGGGAGGGTGATCACAGAATACCAGCTTCTTACAGTACAGTCACAATGAAATTGTGTTTATACTGGCTCAGCCCTGTATTCTTTAGCCAAGTCCTCAAGACGAAATAAAGTGCTTACAGAGGAATACACATACTTTATTCTATGTTGTACTTAAACTTTTGTCACAAAGTTAAGAAATTCAAGATTCTACATCCAAAATTTACATTGTATTATTTGTTGCCTTTATGTCAAGATGATGTATCCTCACATGTAAACAAATTGTGCTCATGTGTGAGTCCAGGTAAACAAACAGTTTACTAAACATTGTTTACTAGATCAGAGCAGCACACACAGACACAAAGGCCATCCAAGTACTACACAAACCACATCTGTGGCTTCTAGACTACACAAGAGCGAAAAAAAAAGTGGCAAAGCTGCTTGGCTCCTGGCTCTTCCTGCTGTACACAGAGTGAAGCGCTGCATTTCGACTTTTTATGGTGGATTGTGCAAAGTCTGATGTCACAGCAAGGCAAAGGGCGGCAGTGATCTGACAGAGGAGCTGCGTGCGTCCGTGTGTAGCCTACGTGCGTGTGTGACTGCGTATGTGGGTTCAGCGAGCGCCAGCGGATGTTACCTTTAATCCTATTGGCTCGTTGTTTGTCAATCTTCCTAATCTGGACCTGACAGATAATTCCACCGTGACTGGGGTTCAAAAACTAGGAAGTCCTAGATGACTTGTGTGTACGTTTAAAATGAGTGCTTTGTCGCTCTCTTGGCTCATCTGGTGTTTTCAGTTTTTTGCGTTTTCAGTAACGTTCTCCGTAAACTGACCTGTGCCACCTACCCACGGTGACTATTCGCAAGGTAACGTTAGACGGTCTGATTTGTCAAACTCTGCAAACGCGTACCGTAACTATCTTCACTGTAACCGAATAATATAAACATACCGCATATGGGTATGTTTTTTGCTTCCTCAATTCTAATGGCGATAAAAATATAAACTGTATTTTGGCTTAATTTTGGGATTTAGTCGTAACTGGCCTACTACTAAAAGTGAAACCTAACGGGACAACGGCTTCGTAGGCATCCCGTAGCTGTAGATTACCTTGAGTCTCTGGTATTCAGTTTCGTAATGAAAACAGACTTTAAAACGAATATCGTGTGTGTGTGTGTGTGTGTGTGTGTGTGTCAGGCCTCGTGACCTCAAATGAACCAGCACCCCGACAGTGACGCGGGAGGCGGTGCAATGATATCCAAACTCTTCTCAGCTGGCTATTGCTGATCATTTTAGTTTTGAGACGTGTACAGTCATAAGCAAGCCTTGTTACATTGTGTTGCCACAGGGTAGCCTGGAATGGAGGACAACATTGAGGTGCTTCTCCAAGACTATACCCCAGGTTATAAAAATAGTCGTCACCTCACCGTGGCGATTGGGGCAGTATTCACCGGTGTTTACGGGATGTGGACCATGTTCTGTCTGCCTGGTTTTTTGCGAGTGCCCCTCAGGCTGAAGGTATGCAGCCACACAACACACTCAACACACCCACAACTTGAACTATAGCATGTGTACATTAATCTGATCGATGGACCTTATCTGCTTCGAAACTTTATACTACGAACTATATTCTTCACCCAAGGGGATTGAGGGGCTGTCTAGAGATCCTGCTTAGCAGCGGGCCCTCATAAAACACACTGACCCAAATTATTATTGGAGTAGTTTGAGGGAAGTATTTCTCCAATTTTCCAACAGTGACCCTTGACTGACTCACCACATATGTCCCATCAGCCAACTTTTCGAATCCATCCAAAAAAACTTTTCGCTTTAGCCTTCTCCAATGATGTACTTTTTTCATATTAATTGAAATTACATTTATATTTCAACCATATTGCATTATTCAGTGTTCATAAAACTTTTTTTAGGCTATCTTCCCCTTTTTTTATGGAGGTTACATACTTATTAGACCTATTTACTTTCATGCCATATTGCAGTCTCAGAGCACGAGTAGAGATATTAGATGTAAGAGAAACAGCTGAATTTGCCATTGTATTGTCCAGTCTTCTCAAGGTGATGGTAGAGCATGACATCATGAAACTACTGCTTGTGCTGGATTAATCTAGGTTCCTTTCCTGCCATCTTCTGAGCAACAGACCCAGAATGTTTTGAAACTTCTAGAAGGACGCACAGGCCTGCTGGCAGATCTTGGGTCAGGTGATGGCCGCCTGGTGAGCTTGGTCAATACACACGCACATTAAACAGTGTTTAAAAACATTATTACACTTGTAGTCAATACACAAAGGACACACATTTGCCAGGAAGGACATTAGGTCTGGCTGGAAAACCCACAGTAACAGTGCAGATGACAAATTTTGCATCATCTTTGCACATAGACTATACACAGACCCAACTAGCTTGGTGTGAAACTGTGTGAGCTCAGTGCTAACGCATTTTACCTAAAAACACAGACCCACCACACCGCTGAGTAGATGGCCTTTACTATTATGCAACATGGGTAAATGCTCCTGTATTAATAATAGTGTCATGTAATTTGTGATCATAGCCTAGTGTAATAGTGTATATCAATGTTAGTGTGAGCCCTTTAGGCTATATGCTGAATGATTCTCATGTCCTGTCCATCTTTCAGGTACTGGGCGCCTACTCCATGGGCTTCCAGTGCACAGGCTTTGAGATCAACCCTGTGCTGTTGGCCTACTCTAGAGCCCGTGTCCGGTGGAGGGGCATCCCCCCCACACATATCCGCTTTCTAAATCAGGACTTTTGGAAGGTAATGGGCACCTCCAAGTTTTAGTGTGGGACCGGGTTTGAGAGGGAGAGCCTGTGCTGAAGTACGTGTGTGTGTGTGTGTGTGTGTGTGTGTGTGTGTGTGTGTGTGTATTTGTGTGTGTCAATATATGTACTGTATGTGTGCATATGTATGTGTACGTGCATGTGTGTATCCATACCCTCCACAGACAGTAAAACTGAACTATAATTTTTAAATAAAGAAACGTTGAAATGTTTTGTTATATTTTTGAACATTAAAATGCAACACTGAATTTCTGTTATAATTCACAGCAGTTTTTTAGATTTATCTTCTTCTTCTTCTTTTATATTATAATCCTCTGTCCCTACAGACTGACTTGTCTAAATACCAAACTGTGACAGTGTTCTTAGCACCTGCTGTGGTGAGTCAACTTTATCAATTCAAACAAGAAAGTGTATTCATATGCATATATTTAAATATATGCAAAATATGCTGTACCACATGGGATTGAAGAAGTATGAGAGAGACATTCTGTGTGTGTGTGTGTGTGTGTGTGTGTGTGTGTGTGTGTGTGTGTGGTGTGTGTGTGTGTGTGTGTGCGCGTGTGTGCGTGCATGTGTGTGCATCCGTGCGTGTGTATGTGTCTGTGTGAATAATGAGTATTGTATTATCCTGTGTCAGATGGGACATTTGCAACAGAAGCTGAGGGCGGAGCTTTCCCCGAACACTAGAGTTGTTGTCTGCCGCTTCCCTTTCCCTGATTGGATACCCAGCTGCACGCAGGGGACAGGTCTAGAGCAGGTCTGGGCCTATGACATACCACCACACCTATCTGAGAGAAGCCAGTTACATTTATAGTCAAAAAAAAAAAAAAAAGATGAGAAAATAAAAGATATAAAAGGATCATTTAGATGTGCGGGGAACAATTGGACACATTTCGTCCTGCACCTGGGAGTGCACAGTGTTCTTCTTCAGCTGAACCCAGTTACAAGCCCCCAAAAGGTCAACAACAACCAATCATAAGTTAGCTGGAACAAACACCACAAATCGCAAGTCAACCAATAAAATACTGAAGTTACTTCACAAGTCCCATGGAATGCATATTTGTCCCGTCTTCATCATCTTTGTGACTAGTTTAAGCAAATCTGGCTGGTTTCTAGACACTAGATGTCAAAAATAATAAGAAAATTAATAATCTTACCACAAATACTTAAAACAAGCAATGTTTTCTGAAATCTTAGTAAGTGCAGTTGTATTGCTGCACTGACAGATAATTTTGCTTAAAATAAGTACATTTTCCCCCCAAAAGAGTATATTTTTTCTTATTTTTGAAAAGGCATTTTTTGCAGTGTTGATGTATCTCTTTCATCAAACTAGTCATTTGATACCATTTCAAAAGAATTTGAATGGCAGAAAGTGAGATTAATGGTAGATAAACACAAGTGTTATTTCCCCCAGTCATCTAGGATATGCACTGTGTAATTCTGGGTGAAGGGTAGGAAACCAGCACAACATACGAGAAAAAGCCTCACAGCATGACATCCTCGCCTGTATTGACTTTGTGTGCCTTTTAGGTACCCTATCTAGTCCATTAGTTTTACAACAAAAAGTAAATAGTGTTGCTTTAACTTCTTTCAGTGTGTATGTCTGAAATCACTTGGAACTGCTTTTGTGGGTTATGTTACCTTTAAATAAAGGGTAAGTAAAGAATGTCTGCTCTCAGGGTGAGTGAGTGCATGTATGCCTCCAGAACAGTGCACTGTGTAATAAATCATGAATAAATGATGACTGTGCTTATATTGATTCACTGTCTGGCTGGTCCGGCTCATAGAGAACTTCCCCATAGTCTTCCAACAGAAACATCACCCCACAGAAGAGAGTGCAGCCTGACTAGTCGACTAGTTTTATAGATAAAGCTTAATAGATTGTATGCCTATACCATCAAGTTCTTAACTGACTTTTTAGATTATTTAATTTTTTATTTTATGTCAAGTTAAGTCTGTCTTTGTATCTTACGCGTTTTTCTATGTTTATTTTTTATCTGACTGCTTTTCAAGGATATTTTTAGCACTCAACTCAGTGCATTACTGCAAGACAGCTATGAACACAGTCAATGAATTAACAATGAATGAATGAACAAATGAATGAACAGTCGCTGGTAAGGCACCTGCTGGAGACTCATCTGCACAGACTGTCTCTGTTCACTGATCAGGTTTCCTGAGTTTCCTCTAAGTAATGTGAGAGATACCAGAGGTGAATTGTTTTCGTTACCATTCATACCCTACTGTTATACCCTAACCCCATCTACACCAGTGACGTGAATCACACAAATGGCCTAAAATATCTGTTTTATTTAAGAATCCTTAGCACAATTCTGCAAGAGCTGTCACACAGAGAGCAGGCGGTGATAGCAGGCAGCATCTAATGCTCTGGGGATGAGACAGTAGACTGTAGCAATAGCAAACATATTACCAGTAGATGGCACTTAATGCCCATTAAGAAAGATGATTGTTTCCGTGATCTGCATCCATTCTGTTTAACTCCTTCAAGGCCCCACCACACACACACACACAAACACACACACACAATGGAAAGGTCAAGGGGTGGAATTTCTAGTGAGTACTACCACCCACCCCAAGGTTAACCAGGTTAGCCTTATTAAGTGTATAGCACTGCAAACTCTGTAGGTATTTCAGAAAGCTGAGGTCTTAGGAAAGACAAGAAATAAGAGCTGGAAGGATTTTGTCAGGATGGAAATCCGAAGCATGGAGTTCAAAATTGCTGGACTAAAGCTTAAAATCTGTCCATCGAATTCGAAATATTGTACATGTTAAAGCTGCATCATGGAGGTTTTTCTATGTTAAGTTTGTGCTCGGGGTAGCACGCCCAGTGAGGATGCAAGAAGAGCTTTTTAAATGCCAAAGCTACCCCCAAAATACCGCACTAATAAAGCCAATTATGGAGTTGTTACAGAACTGACAGCTTTCTATTATTGTACTTGTGCACAGTAGGCTATTACACTAATGGAGAGCGTTACGCAGGCTACATACTTTCATTGTGAATTCCTGAAAGAAAGAAAACGTGCTTACGATAAAATGTGAATTTGCACTGAATGCAGGTTTATTATAGACCAAATTATTATATCTGTTATTATATATGATTTGTATTTATCGTCCTCTCGTCGCGCAAAGGCAGTCTTTGCTATGATGACGCCGCGAGGTGTTCTATACTGGGCGGGGCGCTTATAAACCTTTGGAGAAGCCTCTCCGAACGGTAGTCGCGCCTCTCTCCGTGCGCGGCCGCTTGGAATGGAGATACTACGGACCCTAGCTCACCAACCTGTTAACAGCAAAAACAACATGTGCGAAAGGTCAAAAGCAGTCGACATGAGATCCAAAAAATCTGGCCATCACACGCACGCCCATCAGGAGCTATCTCGGATTGTTACGGATTTTAAGACGGGAAGATGTTACTGCAGAGGGAAAGTACTCGGCAAGGTAAATGAACTGTGGTAATAAACTGACGTGCCGAGATCTGCCCTTGTGATATGCGTGTTCTGTCAAGGTGTAGCTGAATGAAATATATTATTCTCCGCGTTTATGCAATTATGTGATGAGATGTTGGCTACTGGCTAGTGTGTAAGGATAGTGTTCATTGGAGAGGTTCGCTCAGCATCATATAGCCCCTGTAAATTGAACATGACTCATGGCTGTTCAGTCGACTAAATTACAAGTGTTGTTGCCTTTACAGGGAGGCTTCGCCAAATGTTATGAATTTTCAGACCTGGTCACTGGCAAAGTATACGCTGCTAAAATCATTCCACACACCCGTGTCTCCAAACCGCACCAAAGGGCGAAGGTAAATGCAGCAATCTGTCGACCACACTCCTGCCTGTGGCTTTGGCTTTGGTCTTTGTCTCCTGCTGTGATGTAAACGACATCCTGCTTTTAATTTCAGATCGACAAAGAAATTGAGTTGCACCGTGGTCTCCATCACAAACACATCGTGCATTTTTACCATAATTTCGAGGACAAAGACAATATCTACATTCTTCTGGAATACTGCAGCCGAAGGGTGAGCAGTGCACACTGACACAGGAAAATACCTCCACACACATTCTGAATGGAAATGGCCATACTCGCAATGTCTCACCAGCAACAGATGGTAATTAAAATGTGCTCATTAAAATAAAAAAAACTCTCCTTTCTCTTTAGTCTTTGGCTCACATACTGAAAGCACGCAAGGTCCTTACTGAGCCAGAGGTCAGGTATTACCTCAGGCAGATAGTGGCTGGACTGAAGTACCTACATGAGCAGGAGATTTTGCATCGAGACCTGAAACTGGGTAAATTACTAAACCACCATAACATTTGTGAACTAAATTTATATTTTGTCCTTTTTAAAAAAGAAATAAAAGTCTTGATGCCACATATCTGATGCATGTGTACATGTGCCCCTCCCCCCCATCCCCATTTTGGACTACCCACTCACACACACAAACAGGAAACTTCTTTATCACCGAGCTGATGGAGCTGAAATTAGGGGACTTTGGCCTGGCTGCCAAGCTAGAACCAGTGGAGAGCCGCAGGAGAACCATCTGTGGAACCCCTAACTATCTGCCCCCGGAGGTCCTCAATAAGCAGGGCCACGGCCGCGAGTCTGATGTCTGGGCCCTAGGATGTGTCATGTGAGTTGGCTGTGTGTGTGTGTGTGTGTGTGTGTGTGTGTGTGTGTGTGCAGTTTCTGAACTGACAAATAGTTGTTTGTGCCTTTATAAAGTTTATGTGCACATGTGTTGCATAAACATATTATTTATGTGTTTATGTGTGTGTGGTGTGTTTGTGTAAACTGTATGTTTATGTTTTGATTGGGGGTGGGTTTTAATGATGTGCTGACATGTTGATGCTGCTGGTGCTGATGGTGTATGTTTTCTGTTTATGTATCCATTTATCTGTCGCGTAACACATCTTAACATTGCATTTATTGGACACTTTGCCAGGACTGCACAAACTAGTTTTTTTTATATACTCACAGATCAGACATACAGGAGACTATGAGATGCAAACACCTTAATTTAATTTAAAAACAGTTAGCGGATTATTATTACAAACTGTTCATTTAATTAGATATTTTGACGTGTGATTAGCTGATGATGTCAGACTGATGTCCTGATGTTACCTTTTGAGTTGACTGACTGGTTGTGTGTGTCTCTATCGGCCTGGCTGCACGGCAGGTACACCATGCTTCTGGGCAGGCCCCCTTTTGAGACCACCAACCTGAAGGAGACGTACCGCTGCATCCGGGAGGCCCACTACTCACTGCCCAGCTCCCTGTCCCCCGCCGCCCAGTCACTGATCAGCAGTATGCTGGCTAAGAGCCCACAGCAGCGCCCCCTCCTGGACAACATCCTCAGCCATGACTTCTTCACACAGGTGGGTGTATAGTGGATAGGGCTGGTAGGCGATGACCTCGGATCAAAATCATGATTAATTGAACATTTTACCTCAATGACCATTAATGAACATTTTTAGTTGTTTTTAGTTGTTCTGTTTTTTGTTGTTGTTGTTGTTGTTGTTGTGGTTCACTGACCATGTTAATACTGTAAATATGCTTAAGCTGGGGGATTTTATACTTTTATACTTGGGATTTTATACTTAAGCTGGGGGAAAAATATACTTGTGATTTTAACACACCAAAGAGAAAAAAAAAAATAAAAAAAAATAAATAATTGACACAAACGCGATGATCTTTGATTAATGGCTCTGATTGTCGGTTTCAGTTATTTTTCAGTTAATTGTCTAGCCATAATAGTGAACATTCTCTACAGGGTAATACTGTACTGTATTCTGTATCTCTCTTGTCTACTTCTTTTCATTGACACAGGAGTCATTATGGTTGTCATTAAGGTGTGTATGTATTTGTTAACAGGGCTTTACCCCAGAGAGGTTGCCTGTCAGCTGCTGTGTGTCGTCTCCAAACTTCCAGCGCAGTCCAGCCCGAAGCTTCTTCAGAAAGGCCGCAGCAGCTCTGTTTGGAGGGAGGAGAGACAAGGAGAGATACTATCACACACTAAGTAAGAACACACATACCTGTTTTTAAACACACACACACACACCTATTCACATACACACACACAAACACACTCCTGTTTGCAAACACATTGTCTAAATAATTTACACAAGCACCTTGTCACAATAATTCTTACACCCAGTAGTCAGTAAGATGACACCAGAAAACGCACACACACTGAAAGCTGAATATACCACACTCAGTCTATCAGACTCATGCCATAAAATACATGCACACACACACACACACACACAATCTATTTGACTGTTTTATGAGTAGGTCTTATAGGTGAGTCATGGTTTTGTTTTCTTGTAGAGCTGAGCAAAGAGGAGGATGTGCAGAGGCTACAGAAGGACCTGAAGAAGATCACCATCAGCACACCAGCAGTTACAGAGACGGCTACCGGGGTGAGTCTCACACACTGACACACACACACATACAGTACACATGCAGATTCATAATCTCCTATATTCAGACCTGTATCACTATGTTCCTTGAGCTCATGTAATAGGGACCTTATGTAATATGTGGACATGCTGTTTTCACACATGCTTGTATGAACATGTACAGTATGTTCATACAGAGATGATGCTCAGAGACACTTAGATACACGCAATGTCCCTTCTCTCTTTCTCTGTCTCCCTCTCTTTTCTCTCTCCCTCACCCTCACTCACTTTCACGCCAACACACACACACACACACACACATATATCATATGTTCTGTATATGCACGCAGAGCACTCTGACACACCCACTCTGTCTCCATAGGACACTTTAGCGCCCTTGGCACCCCCCTCTACTCCCCCTCTCTCGGCTCAGGAGGGCAGGGACTCCATCCACATGATCGTCAGAGGAGCCCTGGGGGCCAGCAGCACCAGCAACAGCACAGAGGGTGAGAACAGCACACCTCCAAACCCTCTCTGACTTTTCTCTCTTTCTAATTTTCTTTCTTTTTTTCTTTCTCCTGTATGGTCTTATCACTCTTGCTCTTGTAAGGGTGTGAGTAGCTCTTCTTTCATCTATCTATCTATCTATCTATCTATCTATCTATCTATCTTCTTTCTTTTTTCTTAATCCTATTCTGTCTTCCTTTCTTATAAATAATGTGCTAAGTAGTGTGCTTGTTTGTTGGCAGGTGTGGAGGATGCTACCATGGCCAGTGTGGTTGACAATGTGGCCCGAATCCTTCGAGATTGTCTGGAGAAGATGCCAGAAGGTTAGGAGTGTATATGCACACACACGCACGCACACACACTCATACACACACACACACACACACACACACACACACACACACACACACACACTCTCACTCCAATGCAATCAACATGCATATACACACTCCCAATCTAACACACAGCAGATCAATGAATCCAGTCAAGATTGGACTTATTTTTAAACTGGAGATAAAGACTGCATTAGCCTTATCTATAATGTGCACCTTACTAAGGTACTGATTCCTGACTTGCACAGTGACTCAAACCAATATTTTTACTGAAGTCTGAGAAGCTCAACTTAATTGTCAGTCCAGATCAGATCATTGACATTTGTCTGTGTGTGTGTGTTGCCCTCCAGCTGAGTCCATGCCCAAGAAGAAAGTGGCCGGCACGTTTCTCTGGGTCACCAAGTGGGTGGACTACTCCAACAAGTACGGCTTTGGCTACCAGTTATCTGACCACAGCGTTGGCGTGCTGTTCAACAACGGCACTCACATGAGCCTTCTCCCAGACAGGAAGTATGTACACGTGTCCTATTTCCTGTAGATTACAGACTTATAGCCAGGCTACACTGGACACTCAGCTGACGCATATTCAAGATATATACTCTAATGGAACTGACTATCTTTTCATGTGATAAATGTATTTTGTACATGGACCCTGCAAAAAATAGACTAAATAAACTAAACTAAATTAAACCAAACCAGATGTGATAGTGGCTCACAGATTTTAAAAAATGACACCTGTCTTCAAAAACTGTTTTTACAACCCGCTAACGCAATGTAACACAGTTATTCCATCACTGTATACATTGGGTTCTCGCTATACTCCTGTCATTTTTAACAGTTTTTTTGTTTGTTCCTGACAGTGTTGTTTATCTTGTTGTTGTGTACAGAACCGTGCATTACTCAGCAGACCTGGGCAGTTGTTGTGTGCTTTCCAACACAGAGGCCAAAGAGTCCTTTCAGGGCCAAGTGACCATCTTGAAATACTTTGCCCACTACATGGAGGAGAATCTCATGGATGTGAGTGAAGTGCAATCAATGCTGACTGCTTTTAGTTCTCAGTGCAGATAGAAACCTCTTCTTAAGGAGACATTTCACTCATGAAAAACTCTCTTCCTCTCCTCTTCGTCTTCCAGGGTGGAAATTTGTCAAAGGGCACAGATGTCAGTAAAGCCAGCCTCTATCTGCTTCAGTGGCTTAAGTCTGATAGAGCGCTGATGATGCTGTTCAATGATGGCACCTTTCAGGTAACCCCTTTACACACGCACATATGAATATGGATTAGCTGCAGTTGATTATAATACAGTAGTTTAAGGGAGAAATAAAAGCTGCTTCTTTCCTTTCAAGCTTCTCATGCCAGTCTCTTGCATCGACAGGTGAACTTCTATCACGACCACACAAAGATTATCCTGTGCGGCGAAGGGAAGGAGCACCTGCTGAGCTACATCAACGAGGAACGCGTGTCCACCACAGTCAGTCTCAGCACGCTGATGACAAATGGCTGCTCTGTACAGCTGCGAGAACGTTTGCACTACGCCTATAACATGTTGATGCAGGTGTGTGCCTAAATCCTGCACCTGCATAGCAGCTACTAAATGCAATGGGCTGAAAAGCAATTGGTACATTAAGGCAACTGGACACTTTATCTTCAACATGCAGCTGCAGGTGTGCAGCACAAATGAGGACTTGTGTGTGTGCGTGTGTGTGTGTGTGTGTGCGTGTATGTGTGTGTGTGTGTGAAGTCCTACTGGAGTCGTGAAAATTGAGAGGAAGTGGAAAAAGCGGTACATAAATGACAGTGGGCTGGACCCCATGGATGTATATACAGTATGTGCGTGCGTGTGCGTGTGTGTGTGTGTGTGTGTGTGTGCATGTGTGTGTACATAAATGATACTGGGCTGGGCCCAGTAAATGTACATAGTATGTAGAGTGTATAAACATGTGCACACATTCTGTTTTTCGTCTTAAGCAGACTCATGCTCTGGTGGTGGAATCAGCTGTCTGCAGACTCATTGCACACGTTATTTTCAATCTGTCAAATGCAGAACGTTTTAGTTCACTGATGGTTGCTTCAGAACACTGCAGTTCACGGCTGAAAACTCACTTTCACCATAAAGGTGCAAAAAAAACACACACACACAAGTCCAAACTGTTCTGAAAACATTTTGGAGCTTTCAGACTGAATTGTGTGAGTGTCTGTGTCATATTTTTTATTTTTATTGTACTGTTGAAAGTCAAACAAAAAATACAATACAAAGTGTGTAAAGGCCTTTATAGACTAGGGCTAGAAGGGCTAAAGCAAAGGCTTGCATTGTCTTTTCTTTGTGACCCAGTGTAAAACAGTGACCTGTGTAACTGTGAATCATTCTGTGATAGAACTACAAGGTTTGGCTGTGGTAAGATAGAGGGACCTATCAGCTACAGGTGCAGCTGATGGACAGGTCCCTGTCCCAATCCACAGACCAAACAGAGGAGGCACCAAGGACACCCAAGGCACTTGGAAACTTGGTCTCCTGTTGCCAGTCACAGACTGTTATGTCGACCACTGTGTATTTATTTATTTAATAAAGTCATTGAATAGTCATTTTGGAAGTGTGCATTCTGTTCAACAAAAGAATGGTCTCTGGAAACTGAATTTCATTATTTCGACATTATCCAAAACCAAGCACATAAAGTATCTATGAGACAGAGCAGCTGATCTAATGAGACGGCATTCAGGTCTGGTGACAGGAAGACATAACTTGATGGACCAGACTTTCATGACGCTTCACTTTATGTAAAGAGCCTGGCTATTTTAATAGCATAAGTTTAGGCATATGCTTACTTCCTGATACGTAGTATGTAGTACAGTACTATGATAGTACTGTAGCGAAATACATTATTAAGTGGAGGAACAATAGCAGAGCCAGCCTTGATAAGAAAGACTACATGATGACATTCATCGCAGGTCTTTAATATTTTATAAGATTAAATTTTGTACATCCACACAAAGATTATCTTCAGAGAGTTTCTAGAATCTACAGAGGTTCTTCTAGATGATGCTAAGGAAACCCCTGCTGTGCCTCCTGCTGTCATCGCAAAAAGAAATTTTTTCGCACAGTTCAAGACTGCAGGTTTGCACAGAATGCACAGTCAAAAGATCTTAATTAGGGTAATTCAAACATCTCAGCCTATTCAAGATTCTTACCCAGTTGCAATCAGCCAGGTGCCATGCTGATTTAAATTTTATTCAGTGTGATCTCATTTAAGCACACCATTGCAGGTGGCATTACATAAATCAACATGAAGAGTCAAACCATACCACTGCAGCTGTGAACAAGTGAAAATCAGGCCAATAAATAAAGAATTAAAGGGGAATTTTTATGTGAAGAAGTGAAAATCAGGCCAATAAATAAACAATTAAAGGGGATTTTTTATGTCACCCAGATTTCAAGACCTCGGCGTCTGCCATGCCATGCCATGCCTCGCCATCCGTCTGCGAGCTCATTTGGCTGAGTGCCGCCCCATATGGCTTCATTTCCATTGGCAGATCCGCCTGTGCTGTGCTGTGCTGTGCTGTGCGTTACAATGCGGATTGAAGGATGTGGACGTGCTATCAGCACTGCCCTATGCCGGGCCCCAACATAAGGGCCCCTGTTTGGCCCAAGGGAGTTCCTACTCACTTCAGCTGTTACCATGAGATATGGGCCATGCAGCCAGTCATGACTCACCCAACTGGTTATCTAATAGTGGATCAGACCAGCGCCTAAGACTACATGTAGTGTTCATATACTGCATATTGCTTCCTATAGATGCTTGCTGGTGTGCTTGTGCTATATATGATGACATATTAGTGTTTAATTAGTGTTGGTGCTGTGCTGGAGCTGGTATTTGTGGTTTCATGTTTCCCTTAACAACCCTCCCTCCTCCCCTTTTCACACACACACACACACACACACACCTGTTCCTGGTATTACGCAGCACATATTACTTTCTTTTAAATGCACTACACATTAGAAGGCACACATCATACATCCACTGGTACCAAGAACAACATAATAGACTAGGGTAAGTGAAGCGTGTATGTGGATGCCTGTGCCAGTGTTTCACCTCTCTGTCGTCTCATCATGGCACATCAAGGCATACCTTGGGTGGGGCTTGGCCGGCATGGGTGCTCAGGTAGTAATTTTCGTCAACCAAATTATTATTATAATTATTATTATTCCAATAACTATAAGCAGCAATGACTTATGAACTTCTTTAATGACAAAATTGTCAACTCCCTCCCTCCCAACTAAAACAAACAACTCCCTTGTAACCTCAAATCCAGTTGGACCACATATAATAGCTACAGCTAGCTCTTTTCAACCTGTAGCATACCTTGATCCATTCACACCTACCAATATATCAGAAAATACTTCTTTGATCTCCTCAAATAAAGCCTCAACATGCTTACTGGATCCTATCCCAACAGATCTTGTTTAGGCTGCTCTCCCTCTACTGGCTGAGACGATACTTAAAATTATATGAATTATGACTCACTCATAGCTGGGCATGTCCTAAACTCATCCCACACTAAAGTAAAGTAAGGTGTACCCCAAGGCTCAGTGTTAGGGCCCCTATTATTTTCCCTTTACATGTTACCTTTGGGATCTGTTGTATGGAAACATGGCATTACTTTCCACTCCTAAGACTAACTAAACATAAAGAAGTTTTTCCTTGCCCCTGTTGCTCTTGGGTGCTCCTTGCACTAAAGCGCCATGAGACAATACTCTCAAAAGTCGCTGTATAAACATAATTAAATTGAAAAAATAAAATAAAATAAAATAAAATAAATAATAATAATAATAATAATAATAATAATAATAATACTCTTCTCCCCTGACACCCGTTTCCATGTCTTCCAGCTTCCATCTCCCTGGCCAGACACTAATTCAGCATTACATCTATTTACTCACACACACACACACACGGACACAAACACACAGAATTTAACCCAAACCCCTCCTCAACCCCTCTCCGCTTCCCAATACCCTGTCCCTCCACCCCTATCTCAACTCTCAAACTCCCCCCAATTCCCGAACTTAGGCAAAGTCTTCCTTTGGCATTCATACCTGTGACACATTGATGTGTAACTACTTAATGCAAAATTAGTTTTCTTTTTGGCTTCATTAAAGGGACTTTAATTCATTTAAGGGTTATACAGTATCTTTCCAGGCACTGTCAGTAGACACATGACACATTTGATATATTATTCTACCACACTTTTTGAATAATAACTAGCATGTTATATTTTGTTGGCGACACAACCATTTGAATCCCAATAAAAATGTGACATTTGTTATCATCCAAAAACAGACCATCGTTTTTATAAACCAGACTTCTCCATTGCCACTAGTTACCTTAGTCACTGCCATTTCTCATCCTGCTTAGAAGCACACAGACACGTTTGAAGTGAGGTGTTGAGTTAGTAAGTATTTAGTAGAAGTGTTCATCAAAAATTACTTGAGAGACATTTGCAGTGTTTGTGGCTCTGACACCAGCAAATCATTTATAGAGCAGCCACATTTGCTCCTGCATCTCTACCCATAGCTTGGGAGAATCACACTGTCGTCCGTCTGTTTTACCGTAAGTCAATAGTAATGGCAAATGATAAATGGACTGCATTTATATAGCACTTTTTCACTCCTATGAACACTCAGAGTGCTTTACAATTTACCTCACATTCACCTATTCACACTCAGACTCACACAATGGTGGCCCGCTCACCGAGAGCAGTCTGGGGTTCAGTGTCTTGCTCAAGGACATTTCGATAGGATCAGGAGGAGCCAGAGCTCAAACATACAACCTTCCGGTTGCAACCTACCTGCCTGCTGTGCCGCAATTGCAGTGTGCCCTATTTCTGATTGTTTGTGTACATATACTTACAGTAGATCCATGTAGATTAGACAGTGGTGTCCAATACTAGAGTACAATTACATAACAACGAAATAAATTACGTAATAAAAAAAACAGGTGTTGTGTCTATGCCCTGAATGAACTTTGTCTTGGGTGTCACCATGCAACCCTCTGAAATTTTGCTATTGTATGTTATTGTTATTATGTGTCTAGACTTGTGTTCCTACCATGCCTCTCCTGTTTCTGGGAAGGATGAGATGCTTGATATGCTTTAATACAGCATACGGTTTTGGTTTGATTTCAACTCCTAATAAACTTGCCCAACGCAAACACACGTCGCCATCTCGCATTCTGAGCCTGTGAGCTCAGTGGAATAGTGCTTTCCAGGAGACCATCAGGAAACTGGTAAGAGAAGCAGACAGAAGGCTACGACACCTCAGAAAATAAACAGCAAATAAACAGCATCTCAAGTCTGTGAATCACAAAGACTTACATAACTGCCTTCTGTCCGCCAATGTACCACTCACCATGCCAGTGTCCACTTGTCCCACATAACAGAGTACGTCATGAATTTGCCCTAGTTTTCATTTCTCGATAGCGCCCGTTCCTTGTAGAAATTACCACCAAAGACCATCTGTGTTTGATGGCCACTTGAACAGCTGAAATGCTTCCTCACAGCAGTTGTTTTCACATGCAAAACCAGGAGATGCTGTTGGTTCTGATTAAGAAAAAAACAACATTGTTTTAAGGCTTGATTTCACTATGTATTCACCGACAGAACTAATTCAGTGTATGTTACTGATGAAACAGGACAGAAGTAATTGTGTGTGTGTGTGTGTGTGTGTGTGTGTGTGTGTGTGTGTGTGTGTGTGTGTGTGTGTGTGTGTGTGTTTGTTTGTGTACTTGATGTGCATGTGGTTGTTTGTTTGTATGCTTGAGGGTGTATGTAAGCACATAAGCACACAGGTATTTAATTTCAAGGGTCCTGTTTGCTTGTGTGTTTGTGTGTGTGTGTGCGTGCGCGTGTGTGTGTGTGTGTGTGTGTGTGTGTGTGTGTTCCTGTGTTACACCCCAATCCTGGGTGGCCCTATCAGGGCAAACAAACAACATGTATCACTGGCCCAAATCAACCATAGAAAACACCTTTAAAATGCTCAAACCCTGGCCTTTATTACCATAAAAGCACACTGAACCTAGACTACAAAAGAAACATAGTCAAACTACAACAGCAATACAAAATTCCAGGCTGAGAAGCAGCAAGACCAGCTGGCATTCCCCCGAAAACAGCAGAATCCTCAGTGACGTGACACAAAAATAATCCGCCCACAAACACCTTTTGAAAGTATATTTTTGGCTCTTGGTCTTTATGTAGATAAGCCAGTGAAGATTAACTGGAGGTGAGTAGGAGAAAGAGATGGGGTGGAAGATGGCTGCCTGCAGGTCAGATATAACCCTGGTGACTCAGACCTGAATAATGGGGTGGATGCAGTAGCCCCACGTGCCAAAGCACACAACAGTCCCAGCCCCCATTAGAAACCAAACGAGACACCAGGCAAGTCTTTTTTTTTTTTAAATATGTTTTTGTAACTTACACCAATGTCTGAAATTCTCACCAACACATGCAGTTCTGTTTGCAAACCAAAGAACAGGAATCATCAATGACAATTTTTGAAGACTTATGACAATGGTAATTAACACAATTTCATTAGGATCACAGGTAGGTTACTTTCTCGTGAGGCAACACTGGCATCTTGCAAGGCCCTGGGGAGAGTCGAGAGAGGCTTCACTCACCCTGTAATAAGTCACTTGACCGTCATGAAGCTGGCAAACCTGAAAACAGCATAAAATGTTGCCTAGTGTTCCTTTATTGGACATGTTATCCGTTAAAGGGATATTCTGGGGCATTTTCATAGCCCTGTCATTCGAGGTCACTGAATGTTGTCAATTGGAAAAAGAACAATAAAATTTGGTGCAAAACAGACCAAATAGCATAAAGGCAGCTAAGGTTAGCTGAAGGGGACAGGGAAAATGAAACTGGAAGTGGAATAATATGTTATGTTAATATGTTGGGATAAAATGTTATTATTAAAATAAAGTAAGCATGGTCTACCGCAACGAAAAAGAGGTGTTCGTCAGAATTTCTGTCTAAGTAAAAATCTATACTCGAAGCTTAAAGTGAAAAATACCAGACTTCCTTTAACTGACCGTAGTAAAATGTAGGTAAGAGATTGTCAACAGGTTCATAATCCGAACATCGGCAGAAGGTCTACGGGCAGACTGTGTACTGTGTGCCTAAAGTCTCTTTTTGGCAACAGGATCCTGCAGATCATGAAGATATACTCTGACATTCAGGCACTTTTAAAAGTGGGTGTAGCAAGGTATTTACTCCATTTGCTTAATCCCTTCTGTGTGTGTGTGTGTGTGTGTGTGTGTGTGTGTCTGTGTACGTGTCGTGTGCACAGGTGTGGGTGTGTGTGTGTGTGTGTGTGTGTGCGCATATGCTCTTGTGTGATGTGGTGTGTGTGGGAGATTTGCCTGTGAGAATTGTTTGTTCAGTGCATATTTGTGGTTTGTGGCAAGCTCATTCATGTTGTTAGTTACAGGTTGGTTCTCAGTAATAAAATAACTCATGCCAACTGCACTTCACACCGCCCACTACACCACTACCTGGAAAAGTACTCACCCCTAAATTCCTCATATGTGTGTGTGTGTGTGTGTGTATGTGTGTGTGTGAAAAAGGGAGTGTGTCACTCATAAAATGAGAGTGTGTCAGTCATTACAGGCCTATTTGAAAATACTGAAGCATGACCTTTAACATCCCTCAAGTATACAAAACAAACGACCACATACACAAGTACATCACATACGAAAAACACACACATGCACACACACACTCACACACACACAAACACATGTATATTTCTGTCATTCTAGGAATGGATATTCTGCAAAGTATACCTGGAAAATGCAAACACAGATGCAAAGTAACTACGAGAAGTGCAAAAGCCCAAGGTTAAGTCAAACACACCGCACACACACACAGGCATATCCATGTAAACGCACACACACACACAAACATATGCAAACACACACTTGGGCACACATTACACAATTAATTCAATCTCTTGTAGATGAAGCTCAGAATGTGATCAAACATATCTGAGATCTGCTGGAAACTGTCCTTGACTTTAATCCAGTTCACTCTCATCAGACTCAGCAGAAACTTCCCTCATGCTCCTCTTGCTGCCTGTTCAGTGGGTGCTCTCACACATCTCACCAGTCTTCATTCGTGTGCTTTGAGTAGAGGGATGTAACTTGATTGACTGCTGAGCATGGACTTTTATAACATCACCAGAATCAAAGACTGAACCATTTGCTATGGACACATATGAAATCCTTTGGGAAAAAATGACCAGCAAGCAAAATTTTACAACAAAAATGTACATTTAAAAAGGACTTTTTTCAGACCTCCCATGCCTGAATGCTTGTTCACATTGTTCAAAGTTGGATAGGGTCTACCAAAAAATCTGTGCAAATAATCCAACCCGGTTCTTTAGTGGTCCTCTATTATTGTTATTTATTTACTAACCAAGGTAAACATGCTCATTAGCTTCCATGAACTCACACACTGCATTCTTCACCTCACTTCAGTTGTGACCCGGCTCCCCCCACATGCTTACTTCTTTATCACAGTCAGAACCAATCCAGTGTAAAGGTCAGAGGTCAACATAAAATACAATTTTCAAACAAAAATGAAAGATACCTAAGGATCTACAGATTTACAGCCATGCCTGTTCCATATGTGACTGACATTTTTTACGTTTGATATCAGACTGTTTAATTTATTCACTGTGAGGACGATTTCAAGTTATTCTTCAAAAATGGCTTCAGAAAAGCATCCCATTTTTCCTCTCAATTTGTCATGAAGTTTCATAGCAACAGCACACTGGCACAGAGGACAGGTGCAGTCATTGAGTCTCCTGAAATGGCTTCAGAGGAACTGCACTGCATGTCTGTGTGGGTCAGATGTGGTGTGACAGAATAGAACTACACCCAGGATTGTTGCATTAGGTTAGTGTTGGTAGAGAGAATAATTACATTAGATTGGATTGCTCAGTGCACCCAATTAGTACCCGTTTTCATCACTATGAATTTTAGACACACACACACAAGCACACACACACACACACACACACAAACACACACATATGCATGAGTGCTCACACATACACAGACACACACACAAACAAATTCAGACACACCACACATTTGCATATAGACTAAACTACACCACAGCAACATCTCACTAAAACTCTCTCTCTCACACACACACACACTCACACACACACAAACACACACACACACACACACAGCCCCACGGTGCATCATAATCACAGACAAACAAATTTCTGGCAATAACCCTGTTTGGACTGTGCCAAACTGGGCCGTCCTGTCCCAGGCAGACAGTACTCTTCGAAGCTTCAACAACAGGCAGGGAAAGAAGGAACACACACACACTGGCAGCAAAATAATAATTTCAGCTTTGTCCTGATCAATTCCTGCTTTATTCCAAGCCTCACAAAGAGCCCTGTTCTGAGCCACAGGAACACTTTCATGGGATTGTGGACTGAGTTTTTGGCGCATGAATAAAAGGTTGTTTTGAGAAAGATGATCAGCCAATGAGGTAGCTTCTCTAACCTAAGAGGTACATTTACAGTTTCATGTAGTCATTTATCAGACATGGTATAAAAGTAGAGGTAGCACTTTACCAGCTGAGCTTCACTTCTCCTTTGTCAGAGATATTTATGTAGTATATTTCAGCCTCTCTTCAACGGGACAGTGAAGAGATAAACAGAAAATCAGAGGAGGGGGAGAACTGGGTGCCATTTCTCAAAGCTACGAAGTGATTTTTATAGCAAAGGCTGCTTTTTCAAACATGCTATGTTATTGAACCTCACCAAAGAACTGTTTGAGTGTTTTAGGGATCCCTCAAAGTTCTACCAAGTACTACCAAGGACTGTATCCTTATTTAGATTTTTTGAAGATGCATTGATGGATCCTTAACACTCAAAAAATACCCCAAATCCTCTGTGTACAAACACAAGTAGGTGTTATTAAGTGGCAGTGCTGCAGCACATTTATCTGAAATGATTGGAAGGTGCTTAACCTAACCTCTGAAGCAAGGAAACCAAGATCAAGGTCAAAGTGTTTCTTTGGTCTCCCTGGGGAGAGATATGTCTTGGATCAAGGGAAACTGCTGCATAGTATAGTAAATACGCAAAACAAAAAATCATATAAAAGACAAATGTGTAGTAACATTTTGCTTATAATGAACTGTGCAAAAATGCCATCTTTCATACATGCATAGGCCTATACAAAATAGTCATCCTCCACACATACGTGCTTCCTAGCCTTGACCATAACCTGAAAAATCCACACAGATTACACTTAAAATTATAAATGACTTACTCATAGCAGAGCATGTCCCAAAATCTTTCAAAACACCTTTCTACACCACATCTATTAAAAAACTTAACCTTGATCCTGATGTCCTGGCTAACTACCGACCCATTCTTAACCTCCCATTTGTATCAAACCAGTCAGCTCTAGTTAAAGTCTTCAATGACCACCTTATCTCATCTGATAAAGGTTATATATCCATATTATCCTATTGGATCTTAGTGCTACCTTTGACACTATTGACCATAGCATCCTGCTACACAGGCTTGAACCCAGACAGGGGCTGAACACATAGCTAAGGGGTAGCTGTCCACCTATACCACAAATATCTCTGCTAAATGTCATCCCTGCCTCCCTCTGGCTGACTCTTGTAACCTTCCCCTGCTGAGTGGATTGCAACCAACATTGCAGGAGGCCCATGCTAGGACTGACTCTTAATCCTAGAAGCACTTCCTAGACGCCCATGCCAGGACCGACTCTCTCCTTCCCTGAGGGCTTGTGACTGACGCCCCCTCACAAAGGCACGGTCATGCACTCTTATTGTTACTCCCATGACCCATCTCACTCCTTGACTTTAACACTATGTCTGGCTGCTACTACACTGTCCAGCCATAACTCTTGATAACCACCTATGGATTGACTGCCATGTAATGTTATGGGACTATATTTCAGAACTACTATGATGCTTAGCTAAAACCATGGACAACTTATAGTCTATCATGGTTACTACTGATTGTAGTTTTCCAGCACTACCCCTGGCAGTTGGGTTAGCTCCTTGAGTCATGGATCTGCCCAAGGTTTCTTCTTAGACAAACATAACATAAGGGAGTTTTTCCTTGCCCCTGTTGCTCTTAGGTGCTCCTTGCTATAAAGCACCATGAGACAATACTATTGTAAAAGGGCTGTATAGATATAATAGAATTTGATTGAACTGAACAAGTGCAAAATGCATCCTATCAAGGAGGTGTTCTTCACCTTGAGAAGCAGCCGGGGACGGATTCAGGAAATTACCTCAGACTGGGTTTGATCCAGTGTCCATGTAGGCACTGAGACTGTTTGTAGCATGCAGCGATGCAGGGCGGTTTGATAGAAAATCATGATCAATATTAAGATCACACTTACTTACCATGATCAATAACTTGAAAACTTGAAAAAATTATTAGAAAATGGACAACATTTCTTCAGATAATCGGAGATATCACCTGTGTTTATTGCAAAGGCAGGAGGAAAACGTCAACTTCCTGAAGCTGGAGCTGTCAACTTGTGAAAATATTCACTACATTTTGATTGTTTGATGAAGGGTGCCTGGGAATCCTCCTCAGGCAGTGAAACTGTAACTGATCACCACACCTTTTTCACACAGGAAGGCAGCGTCTGAGTCATAGCATGGGAAGGTAAATCCTCCACAATCACCGTGGGCCATTGTGCTGTGTCTAAACCTGAAGCAAGGCATAATTTGGATAAACCAACAAAATTACACCTAAAGCCTTCCGTTTGGAATACTTCAGGTTAGCCAATATAGTAGACAAACAGACAGATAGACACAAGTCAATGAAAAGTCAAGGTGTTCAGTTATATGCAACTGGACTTCTTTTTGGAACTTGAAGACGTTTCACCTTTCATCCAAAAGGCTTCTTCAGTTCTGGCCTAGTGATGGGAAGACCAGGAAAAAATCCACAGTGATCTGTCTCAATGACTACCGCGCAGTTGCACCTACATCCACTATCATGAAGTGTTTTGAGAGGCTAGTCATGAAACACATCAAGTCTCAGCTATCAGCCACACTGGATCCGATGCAGTTTGCGTATCACCCCAACCACTCCAGGGAGGATGCCATCACCACTGCCATTCACCCGGCTCTCACACATCTGGATACAAAGGACATTTATGTCAAAATGCTGTTCATCGACTTCACCTCAGCATTCAACATCATCATTCCACAGCAGCTGGAAACTGGATCAGCTGGGTCTGAACACCACCCTCTGCAACAGGATCCTGGACTTCCTAGTGGGGAGACCGCAGGCAGTCAGGATAGGAAACACCACCTTGCTGAACACAGGAGCCCCCCAAGGCTCAATGCCTTGCTTTCATACTTCCAACTCATGACTGTGCAGCAACAAACAACACAAACCACATCATCAAATCTGCTGACGACACAACTGTGCTCGGTTTGATAAGCAAAGACAATGAGGACCTGTACAGAGAGGAAGTGACTCAGCTTAGCGACTGGTGCACTCACAACAACCTGTCCCTCAGTGTGGTCAAAAACAAAAAAAACTGCATGCCTGTGTCTGTGTCCCACACCATTTTATGTCTCCACAGAGCACATATTGCAAATGATCACATTGCAACATTAACATTCATCACATATTTCCAAAAATACTGATTTTTTACGTTTGCATGCAAGAGATTCAAGTCAAACCGTTACACATGCAATCATTAAAGTCTTCTCACAGTGGTCAGGTTATTTGCATTATTGTTTCAGTCCTGCCCCTTTCCATATCTATTCATGTTTGTATTGTCTTAATTCTTCTTGACATCCTTATCTGTTGTTTAGCTCGCATTGTTAATTTGATGGCTTTAATGGATTTGATGACTTTAATATGACCTCTGTCCTACAAAACAGGAACCTGCTAAAACCATTTTTAATTGAGTCACGCCCATCTAACTGTAGCTAAAATGTTAATGTGTAGTTTTTAATATTACTTTTAATCTTTTTCTAGTATAAGAAATCACTGAACTGAATTATACATTGCTATTAAATAATGTCATTTTTATTACCAGTATAACTACTATGTAGGAGGATAATTTGTTGCGTTCATTACAATTAAATTACAGTATTAATGTGATTATTTGTCAGCCACGTCTTATATAAGAACACCGATTAAGTCTCATTCAAACAGCCACATATGAAACTCCAAAGAGAACCCATCCAGTCCCCTGTGCAGTTGTTGAGTTACACATTACATGCATACATGACGCTGACTCTGTAACAGTCTCCCAAGGTTTCCCCGTAATCTAATAGCTCCTGAGTAAAATGTGTTATTAACATTATGAAAATGTGTGACTGGTGCATTTGTAAACATCAACTATTACTGAAATACCCCTTTGATGTAGATCTACTGTCTTGCACTCGATCGCTAGATTCTACAGAAACTCTTAGGTGTGGGTTGTTGTGGTTAGTGTAAACTGGGTAAAGACAAGGCATGTAAACAAACTCTTAGTGGGTGTGGGCCACACTCTGTGATGGCCTGATAAGAGATGAAGAGAGAGAGAGAGAGAGAGACAGAGAGAGAGAGAGGTCAACATAGGGAGGCTGTGAGATTGAGGGAGATATCTTTTAATTATGCCTCTAACAAAAATCTGGAAAATCAGGAAGTGCTGATCAAAATGAAGAGTGAAAGGGAACCATAAAAAGACTAAGGTCAAGAGTTGAGTATTCTTCCTTTAACCTCCCTATCAAAGCAAATACTCTACCACTGCTTTTCAGTTTTCATGTCGCCAAATACACTTCAATACTCCCTTTTGTCCTCACAGAAATGGGAGCCCAAAAACAAATCTTCAGAGCCTGTCACAGTAGTCAAACAACCTGAGTCAAATTTGTGTGTCAATCGATGTGATAATCGATGCAGATAACTAAATGGTCTTTTTATATGTCATTGAAGGAGAGCTTAGAACTCAATCAGCCTGCCAGATTAGACTTTATACCTCAAATCAGCTACAGTTTAGACTCGTACATAATGACTTGAGCCATTTACAAAGGTTTCCCAGGCTGGTGCATTTGGACATGGTGGTGTAGGGTTAGGGTTAGGGTTGGTGTAGGGTAAGAATAAAGGCTGCTGTAGTGTTAGGGCTCACCCTAAGATCTGCGCTTTTTATACATGCTACATTGTAGCAAGGAAGCGTGAAATGAACTGTATTGTTGTCAGTGATAACCAGATGTTCTGTACTGTATCCTTCAATGTAGTGTGATGAAAAGATTAGTGGAGAATTGTGAAGTTTGCTACCTGAACTCACATAAAACAGACATTATGGCTGTAGACCCTCAGAAACATCAGAGAAACACACCCTTCATCCTTCATCTACTGACAATGACTTGCTGTGAATGCATGACACACACACACAATGCACAAATGACTGTATTGTGTTCATGTAAAGGTTTAAGAGATGTGAAAGGAAAGACAGAGAGAGCAAAGACCGTGTGTGTCTCTCTCTCTGTGTGTGTGTGTGTGTGTGTGTGTGTGTGTGTGTGTGTGTGTGTGTGTGTGTGTGTGTGTGTGTGTCTGTGTGTGTGTGTGTGTGTCTGTGTGTGTGTGTGTCTGTGTGTGTGTGTGTGTGTGTGTGTCTGTGTGTGTGTGTCTGTGTGTGTGTGTGTCTTCTAAATGTTCTATGAAATGTTACTTATCGGTATGTTTTTATTACTGACATTTCAGTCACTTTATATTAACTGGTGCCAAAAATCTCAACTGTGGATATGTAAGGTAGAATTACTACATTCCTGCCTCTGGGGTCCTAGTATGTACAATTTGTATATGTGTGTGTGTGTGTGTGTGTGTGTGTGTGTGAGAGAGAATAATAGGGTAGAGCACTCATTAGCGTGTGTCCCTTCCCTTCTGTTCCCTCACGTGGCTGTGGCCTGCGAGGGTTTCATGCAAGCCTGTAATTTAGAGTTGGGAAGCCTCCAGATTCAGCTTCAGATAGAAACAGCTCCCAATTAGGAGAGCCTTTATCAGCCTGCCATGTGTTTGTGAGTTTGTTTGTTTGTGTGTGTGTGTGTGTGTGTGTGAGAGAGAGAAAAAGAGAGTGTGTGTGTCCTAAGACTGGGTCCACTCTTCTACTCTCACAGCTTTTGGCAACTAAGCCCATCTACACAGTCATTACTGAGCATGCTCATCCCCCAACCCTACCACACACACACACATACACACACACTTTATAAAAGCAGATGCGAGAGCATGCCAAAGAGTTGAGAACTCATTAACACACACAGTGTGAGCAGCAGAGAATGGAGAATTCATTAACACAAGTGCACACACACACACACACTCACACACCACACACACACACACACACACCCACACACACGGCAATCCTATGTCCGATTGTTCAGAGGTCAAAGCTCTGACAGTGAGGATGAATGGGCATTGTAAGAAATCTGCTGAGTCTGGAGTTGTGTGCAATGCATCTATTTGTGTTCTACACCAAGCATCTTGACTGTGTTTGTACTGTACCCATCAGTGTGTGCATGAGTTTGCATCTGTCTAAAATTGTTTGTATGTGTTGGTCAATGTTTGTATATATATCTGGAGAAAGGGGATGGGGGTTTTGCTGTGTATATGTGTGTGTGTGTGTGTGTGTGTGTATGTGTGTCTCTGTGTGTATGTGTGTGTTTATTTGTTGACCTGGGCTGAGCTGGCATAAGTAGGGATTCCCAGGAGTGTTGTTTGTGTTGGCTTTCTGGTTACTTATACAGTATTTTTTTCTGATTTAGGAGAAGTCCCCGGCTGATAACCGTCTCTGAGGGGCAGATACCGGGGCAGGGCTTTGCACTGTGTGTGTGTGTGTGTGTGTGTGTGTGTGTGTGTGTCTGTTTGTGCATATGTGTGTGTGTGTGTGTTTGTGATGCTTTGTTTCCTCAGAGCACCCACTTACAGTAAAAGCAGGCAAGTATTTGTAGGAATAGACATTAATTGTATAAAAAGGCTATGTTACGTGCCAGAATTCTCAGAATTCACACAGATAAAACAGCACTGATCCCCCGTAGTCTGAACACACCCCTCTCTCTGTGTGTGTGTGTGTGTGGTGTGTGTGTGTGTCAGAGTGTGTGAAATAGGTTTGTCTCTGCATTCTGCGTTTTCATTCTCACCTGCTGTCTGCATCTGTTAAGCTGTGATCATTTCTCATCCTTGGCTTGTGTGTCCGACCACTTTCATTTCCCTGTGTCCACTCCAGAGTAATGACTGCTTCATTGGATGTTCCCATAGCCATCAATCTAATCATTCGCAGTTCCATCACCCCATTGTCAATGCTGTCGTCTTCAGTGCTAAATATTGTGGCAAGCTAACAGCTATGATGTAATCAACGTGCTGGCTTAAGTGATTGTCCTACCACCTCTTATGCAAGGCTTTAAAGTGATTAATTTATTGTGTCTTCATGTCTATATGGCAGATTACCTAGTCACACACCTAGCGACTGCATTTTAAGACTCACTGTATTTTAACAGCATGTAACGTTAGCCTGGTGCTCCAAATGATTTCACATTGTTTCACTTTGTGCAAACCGTTGGGAATCCCTCAACGGGCATGCATTTCCTTCCTAGTGGGCAGACACTTTCTGAGAACTCAGGGCCCTCTGTTCGCTGATTGCCCAGCCAAAAATGTATCCAAGAAAACCTGAGTTGATGGTGAAATCCCTGACTGTGCTGTAGCAAAATGTGATATTGAGCAGAGGCACTAGACGATGCTGGCCTGGTTAATGTAACGTAAGGTTAAGACTAGTAGGAATACAGTTAAGGTCAAAGTCAAACAAAATCTCACCACTACAGTTATAGCTACAGAATGGAATAAAAAAACACAGGGCATGTGCCCCCCTCATAGTTTTCATGCCCATTTCAAAAAGTAATAATAAAATAAAATAAACATTTGTAGATATTATATTGTATTATATTGTCATTGCATTTGTAGATACGTATTTGATATTTTTATTTGTAGATAATTTTTTTCTTGTTCCTTGGCAATGCTAAGCAAACATGAGATTTGGCGTCACTTCAGGACATAGTTGTATCCCCTTTATCCATAACTCTCTTCTCTTACGTGTTAGCATTGTGACCTGGATGTGTTCTATTTGCCATTAGCATTACATTCTTGTTGCTCAGTAGCTGGCATTCTGGCACAACTGTTGTGGTTCTGTTTACAGTAGTGGCTTGTATTTGTAATGACATGCAGCTGTGCATGTCTGCATGTTTAGGTATGCCACTGTGGTGATGTTTGGTGCGCTTAGGTGCTTCTGTTTGGAAAAGAGTGACCTACTAAAGTGGCCAAGTTTTACAGATAGATAAACTAACAGTTACAGACTTTTTTACATAATTTTTCCCCCTGAAAATTCTGATCATTGAATCATCCACATCCATTTTTTTTTAATTTATCTAAATTCCTTTCTCCTTTCTTTTCAGTCTGATTGGATCATCAAGTTTCAAAAGTTATATCCTTTAATCACCACTTGTCAGTTATTTTGCTGACTCCCTGATTCAGGCATGCCTGCTTGGTGAAATGCTTGCTTCACTCAAGGCAAGTGTGGGCAGGAATAGAGCACAGTCTTAACGCCGAACATAAACTTGAGCTGGATTGTAGTACGGAATGAACTATGGTAGATTGCAGAATACAGTGTATTCACATATTATTTCATTAAGGTTATTTAAATAATGAATGTATAATCATGTCTTTATTTGGTTAAATAATACAATATTCATATTTTACTTAATATTTAATATATTTTAGATTTGTCTAGTCTTAGTATTGCATTTAATTCAATGCCGTAGGTAAATGTTTGGGGGCAGTAAACTCTTCATCATTGTTTTAATTCCAGGTCACTACATATCTATGGAGTCAGACTTATCATAATGTCAGAGATGCTGGGCCTGATCAACATGCCTCTAACATGACTGCCTTACAGTGGGAGAAACCTTTGGAGCAAACTCAAAAGGCACATGCACAAAACAGTCAGTGTGAATCCTTAGTGAGAAGACAAATACAGAGGACTTTTCAATCAGGCAGAAAATGCTGCCACTGTCTTTTACCTTTCCTGCCCCCTTGTGGCAGAAAGGGTATTGCTTTTCTTTCAGTATAGCCTATCACACCTAGCCTAGTAGACCAGACTCTTTTGCTTTGCAAATTCTGGGAACTCTCAGTGGGCATATGTTTAGTTTGAGGTATGTAGGAACTTTATTTAAACTTTATATTGGTTCTGCCTTCAATTTCCATTTGCTGATTAAAGATTAAAAAAAAAAAATCAATTTCATTTAAAGTAACCTGAGGCCTTTGCAGAGTTCCCTGACTAGATGTGTAGCAAAATGCAATATTGAGTGGAGGTAATAGACCTCGCCATCACACCACTGTTCTGAAAATCTGATATTGACACAATGACACAGGCAGCAATTCTTATGTGTGTGCGTTCAATGTTGGACATGAATGCTGGGTGTGAAGTAGGTAGACCCACTTTGATTAAGGGTGAGAATTGATTGGATCAATATTAATGCCATTGTCAGTTCTGCTTAACGGTCTAATTCTTTCTCAGTTCTCTACTTAATTCCTTTCTGTAGAGAAGGCAGTCTACACTGGTTTCCAGTAACAGTGCATCAGCCTATTGTATAGGCTATACTGCTATGGTGATTGCATAACAGCTTTAAAAAAAAAGCTACTGTTTTTTTGAGGCAGCCATGTCCTACTGCTTAGGGCTTCAGCTTTGTAACCGATGGGTTGATGGTTTGATCCCCAACCAGTGACTATGGCAGAAGTGCCCTTGAGCATGGCACCTAACCCCTTACTGCTCCCCAGGCGCTGCTACAGCAGGCAGCCAACTGCTCGGGCTAGTGTGTACTTCATTTAACCGTGTGCTGTGTGTGTTTCACTAATTCACGATTGGGTTAAATGCAGAGACCAAATTATCAATCAAAAGAGTACAGATTATTTTATTAGTAGTATTATAGTATGAGCTAAGCCATTTAGAACTGTTTAGTATACTTTAATTGCGCCTTTGACAGACCCATTATCACGGTCTGACAAACACGTCAGCATTGATAAGCAGAATTGATGAAGCCAGAGTGGAGCAATTTCGTGATTCCCACCCCTAGGAGTGATACTTATGGTTTTGTTTTGTGAAACTGACATTGACCTTCTGTTTGAACAATTAGGGCTCCAGTATCCCGACCAGGTCTGACACAACCACACAGTCCAGATATTGATGCACAAAGGTGAAAGTGTGCATGAGTTGTAGAGGTGTTATGGAGATGATATTTGTATAGATGGCAACATTAATATTTATGAATACCCAAAATACTAGCTGACATGATGACCCTTAATTCCCAAACCTTGACAGAGGAGGACACAGATAACAACACAAAGCCCACTTCGTCATACAGGAGTTGCTTTAAAAGATGACCTAACCTAAGTATGTCTATGTGGCCTGGAAAAACTCTCTGTCTCTGAGGTGGGACAGAATATCTGAGAGACTGAGTCTCAACTGAAGAAAAATAAAGGTTGACACCCATAGGGCAATATTAAAAGGCTAATCTAGGGTAACATGTACCGTTTTATTACAGTGGGTTCGTATTGCTGCAGGGTCTGTATTTTACTGCCATATAGTAAAGTTCTATTTGCATTTTACACAGTTCCACACACAGTATAATCTTGAGTTATTCTGCCCACGGGTGCGTTCTGTGTTATTGTGTGATAATAATGATGCATATATCCATTCAGAGGTGTAGTGGGGATTTTTTTAGTGGGGGGTAAGCAATATAATGTTATAAATTAATGCCTAATTATAATAAGTGAGAAACAGCGTCTGTTCAAGAAGTGGGGGACTCCATACCCCTGAATCCAATGCCCACTACACTCCTGTGTCCATTGTTTCCACATCTTTCATCTGTGGACATTGCCTTCCACAGCCCTGTTACAGACTTGATTGTGTGCCTGTTTTTACAGTCCCCATGGCTTTCTGTCTGTGAGTCCCCGTGTGGAAGAAAACATGTTCTCATCAAGCTTATCCTAAAGAGCTCAATGTTCAAACCTTTGTAGTGGTTGGTGTTGTGAAACCCCCTTTTGTGCTGTCTAAAGCAACCTCCCTCTGGCTTGTGCAACGCACACCAGCGGCCCTGCTGTCAGACAGAGCACTCTGTCATCATGGTCGTCACTCACATGGCCTTTGAGCTGGACTTTGACTCTGGGCATCACTGGAGGGCATGATGTGCACTAAGGGAGAGGTGTGTAAGTGTGTGTGTGTGTGTGAGAGAGAGAGAGAGAAAGAGAGAAAGAGAGAGAGAGAGACACAGCACAGCACAGCACAGTGTTGTGATTAGGCTTATACAACAATGGTGTAAATCAGCAAATGCATGATAAACAAATCCCTTATGTGCCTTTTAATAAGCTTGCGCAAATCCCATGATAGTGGCATATGTAGAACAGATTTCCATAGTTTGAGGGGCAAATGCTCTGACTGCATTATTTCCTGTCTGTACCAGCTGAATAATGTATTAGATTAATGATGCAATCACTTTTGTTTTTGCAACTTCACAAATAATGAATAACCCACTTCACACTGAATGCCATGACAACAGTGGCTTTTCAGAAACATCAAGCATGGTATCAGTAATTACTGCTATTATCAAATGCAAATATTTTTCACCCAATTCACTCTCAGTCATATATTAGACTATACACAGAGCACAGCCCCCTCTCCTGTAACATGGGCCTTATCTGGAAACTTTAAGGAACAGATTCTGGTTATTTATTTTAATTGATTGCTTTCCTTGCCATTCTCAAATTTCAAAATCAACCAACTAGTCAGTCTTTCCAGGATCCTGTGGTTTCACAAAGTCATGATAATTTCATGCAGTTTTGTGAGGAATGTCACTATTATTTGCAGATGCCTAGATTCTCCAAATCAGTATCAAACTTTAACTATTATTTGCTTTCAATTCTTATACTAAAATTAGTCAGTTTGGGCCATGACAAATGCATTTCAACAACAAAAGCAGTCTGTGCCATTCCATCTATCCCTGTGTGTGTGTGTGTGTGTGTGTGTGTGTGTGTGTGTGTGTGTGTGTGTGTGTGTCATGGTCAGTGTTTGGACTTCGCCCCACGCTGAGTCTAGCGTATGCACATGTACGCAATCCCATCACTCACCTATTTTTTACAAGGCCAGCTCTGATTGGCTGGCCTCTCCTCACACCCCCCTGCTCCCCTCAAACTTTGAGTTTAAGTTGCCGTCCTGACCTCACAGCTGCCTCCTCTCCTGCCTGTCCGTGTGAGTGACACACACACACAATCTCAAGTCACACACCTGCCTGGCCTCTGGGACTTAACTCTGTGGCAGCATCATGTCTGACCGGGGTGCATTTGACACCAACGTGATCACTCTCACCAGGTTCGTCCTGGAGGAGGGACGCAAGGCCAAGGGGACTGGAGAACTCACCACCCTGCTCAACTCCATGTGCACGGCCATCAAAGCCATCTCCACCGCCGTCCGCAAAGCAGGAATCGCCAACCTGTAAGTATTTCTCTTCTGTCAGCTATGCAAACACAGTTTTTGCAGTTGTAAACATAGTTTGGAAAGTTAAAGATCTTTTGCAACACTGGCAGTTGGAAAAGTTTGGAAAAGTTATAGGAATCAGATCTCAGATCTTTTATTACATACAACACCAGCAGCAAACGCAGTTGGGGGAAGTGATGAGAATTCATTGAGCAACTCGTCATATGGATTTAAGACAGGATAACTAAGAGTAAATGCATGGTCATGTAAATTTGAAATCAGATCTTATGTGAAAGGGGAGCAAAACTAGATTATGTTTGAACAGGTGTTTCAATGCAATGATAGAGAAAATGAGTTGTGTGATGTGTTGACAGACTGCACTTAAGGTTTGATAGCATGACCTGTCATAACTGGCATCAAAATAGAGCGAATAGGGCTTTTGATCTGTCATACACGACACTAACAACCAAACACAACTTGCAAAGGGAATAGGGACTCTGACACTGGCTCCAGTGGTCACTGCAGTACCATATAGAAGGGGCAGGCTTTAGTACAAGATCACTGTTTAGATCAAGCCAAGGTCTATATTGTCCTGCTTGCCAGTGGAACACAGAGGCTTTTGACCCTAGATAGTCACTCTGTTAATTAGTAATTGATTAGGAGATGTCCCAGTTCAAAACAAGCTCTAAGTTGTAAATACTTCGTCTTCCCCCTTGAGCCTAGACATCAAGTTGTTTTTATGAGTTTTAAAGAAAAAAATATTATTTGCATAAATTCCATTGGATTGTTCAATTGTAGTGATAGAATATTTCTGGATGGAGATAATGTGGAGCTTAAAATTCTTCCTTTGTTGAACCTTAAGGTGTAGAATACATACAATGCATGCACTTTGGGTATTTTTGTTGCATAAAGGCTGCTACAAAATGTAATATTTGTTATAATGTGGCCCTTTAAATATACAGACAATTATTATATTCAGTCCAATGTTCTCTCAAGTAGAAACTAAAAAACTCAAACTGGAGATTAATGTCAGGTTGAAAGCACACCACTGCGTTTCCACGTCTGTGTGTGTGGCCTTACACATAACATAGAGTTGAAAGTGCAAATCGTCCAGTCCCACACAGCCGCTTTCTTTGACCAGCAGGAGGCTCATACCCTTTCCCCTTATTCAAGCTGAGTTCCTCTGTATCACTGTTGTTATTGATCCAGCCCACTTTCATTTGGAACAATCTATAAACTTGTATTCTTTGTGTTAAATTCAGCACCCCTCATTATGCTTTAGAGGTCCATTGTGTGTGTATTTATATGTATTTACAAAATTAACATGCATGATTTAGGTCAAATAATACTCTAATCCAGCCAGTCAATAATGTGGATTCATTTGCACTGAAAGGAAGTGTGTCACTGATGTTCATGGCTGGCGTGATCCAATCAGTTCACCATACACTGAGATGCATGTGTAGACCACTAGTCTAATCTTCAGCCCATCCCCACAGCTATGGCATTGCAGGGAGCACCAATGTGACGGGAGATCAGGTGAAGAAGCTGGATGTCCTGTCCAACGACCTGGTCATCAACATGATCAAGTCCTCTTTCACCTCTTGTGTGTTGGTGTCTGAGGAGGACGACCATGCCCTCATCGTGGAACCAGATTCCAGGGTAAGAGCAAAGGGCAGAGCTATGCTTTCTCTGTATGTTTCCAGAAACAAGTCAAACAGCAACACAGACCTGTCATACACCTCTCATAGTATACTGAGGAGATGTCATTCTTTTGGGTTTCAGAACTGCATGATCATATCAGTGGTCTGTAACTCAATGGGTATGAATATGCTGAAAATCTGAGTTGCAGTTGCCTAGTGTATGTTGGTTAGTTTGTGTCTTAGTGTCTTAGACTATGATTATATCATGGAAAGTTTGAGTATGTTGCTGTGACCTTGGCTATCAGTGTTGTTGGATGTATTACAATAAATATGAACACTTCCTGTTGCTTAGACATTCAAACGGACATTCATTTATTTTGCAGAGTAACTATAAAGTGTAACATTTGGTAAAATTTGAGATTAGGGTACACATATTCACCATTAATTAGCATTTTATTACCATGCATATTAATAACATACTAACCATTTGTTAGTCATTACAAGTCACTTGTTAATACCTTATGCTACATGATCTTTTTCTACCCATAGTAGACCATTAACTAATTTTTTTTTCCAGTATAAACTCCTAATTACTGCTTATTCGTAGTAAGTAGTTGTACTAGTACTAGTTGTAGTAAATGATTAATGATCTCAATATGCTTTGCTCAATAAGGGGCTTATAAGGTAGTAGCACAACAAGAACAGTTATTCTCCTTCAATAATATTTAGAAAAGATGGTCTATTCATTGGAACAAAACCCATAACTACAAGTGCCTAATCATGTCCAAGTAAGTCCTAATTACATCGTTTTGATTGAGAATAACTGTTCCTGAGAATAACTGTTCCTGTTGTATTACCCCATACTAACAAAAGCATATTAAGATCACAATTCATATACAACAAATAGCTGTCACTATGAATAAGCAGTAATTAGGAGTTTATATTGGAGAAATTCTATGTTAATGGTTTACTAGGGGTAGAATAAGCTCATGCAGCATAAGGTGCTAATAACTTGTAATGACTAACAATTGGCTGGTATGTTATTAATCTGCTTGGTAATAAGCTGCTAGTTAATGGTGAATATGTGTACCCCAATCTAAAGTATTACCTAATATTTTTGTCTGTCTCTCTCAGGGAAAGTATGTTGTTTGCTTTGATCCACTGGATGGGTCTTCAAATATCGACTGTCTTGCATCGATTGGAACCATATTTGCCATCTACAGAAAGGTACGAGTCAAGGTTACTGAGACACATCCACATACATTGCACACACCAGTCATAGTGCTTTAATTGGAGTCTAATTGCAAATATTTAAATGTTGCTAACATAAGGTTCCAACGGAATTTCAAATGACTTTTAAATGACAGTAAGTGAAATGGTTGGAACACAGAGGCTGAAATTCTCTGGAGACACGGCAACGATGATGATGACGGTGATGATGATGAATGTGTGCTGTATGTTTCAGACGACAGACGATGAACCCTGTGAGAAGGATGCTTTGCAGTCAGGCAGACACATTGTGGCTGCTGGATATGCCCTCTACGGCAGCGCCACCATGCTGGTGCTTTCCACCGGTAATGGCGTCAACTGCTTCATGCTGGACCCGGTAAGATCCTCTGTGAACAGGAAGTCTCAGTAAAGTCACAATCAAGGGCTCTGTGCATTATGCAGTCTGTGTAGATCACTAAACATGATTAGTTGCTCTCAAACACGTCTCTCACTCTCTCTCTCTCTCTCTCTCTGCCTCTCTGACACACACATGCAGTCTCACACTTGTTTAGCACTTAAAGTAATCGTTTGGAGTCAATCAACCCAGATCAGCAGCATAGATCAAACAGTGAAACAGCAGCCACAGCAGTGTTATGGGCTGATTGAATGTGAACTATCCATTAAGCATCTATTTCTACTATCATTTATTTTTGCAGTATTGAGGAGCAAAAATGAATTTTCCTCTCTTCTACTAGCATAAATAGATGTAATGAAGAATTCTTGAATCATGAATCTGTGGTTATTTACCATGTTTTTTTTTCTGAAGGCCATTGGGGAGTTCATCCTGGTGGACCGCAATGTGAGGATCAAGAAGAAAGGAAAGATCTACAGTCTGAACGAGGGCTATGCCCAGCACTTCTACCCAGATGTCACAGAGTACCTTCAGAAGAAGAAATTCCCAGAGGTGAGCCTGTCCTATGTGCACACAGAGGAAGAGCTTAGGGATGCACCCATACAGTGTCATACCAACTCATGTAGGCTAACCACAAATATAATTAAAAAAAAAACTGTATTAGATGAAATCTCACAAATACATTATTGTCATTTGTTATTGCCATTCTCATAGTTGAAACATATCACAAAAAGTAGTTTCTCATAAACACATACCATAGAAATGGCAAAATACCACATATGTGCCATTCTCTTAACTTAAAAATAGGTTGTGAATAAATTTGCTAATATAATATTATACAGGATACTTTTTATAACTTCAGTCATCAGTTTATCATCAGTTTAGCACAATAAAAACATTCATACATAGAATGGCTGTATGAAAACTTTCATAATGGTCATTTGAATGATTGCATACTGTAGTATGTGATTGTTTTTGTTTATGTCACTTTAGCTTATATAATCTTAGTTTATTTCCCTATCTTATTTCCAAGAATAAAAGCTATCTTTTGTAATGATATGAACACATACACTATTATGAGCTGTTCCGTACATGTCCAATACACAGCCCTTCTACCACATGTCTCTGGGTGACCTGCTGTTCCTCTTGGCTCCTTACAGGACGGTAGCGCCCCCTATGGAGGGCGATATGTGGGCTCTATGGTGGCAGATGTGCACAGGACTCTGGTGTATGGAGGAATCTTCCTGTACCCTGCCAATGTTAAGAGTCCCAAGGGCAAGGTGAGAGATGACCTCATGGGCTGAAGGGAGTTCAAAGTTCAAATAGTGAAACAATGCAAAAACATAGTACATTACAGTCAAAGTGTATTGGAGGGTCTTCAGATAATGGTATTACAAGTTGTGAGAAAGATTTATTAGTGAAAAAGCTTCTAATTAAATGTAATAGACTCTACTGCACCCACTGGATTCACTGCTAGCTAGTCTATGGCGATGAGCACTGCAATGTAATGATCACCCATGAACTAATGCAATGCAATGAACCAGTCAGCATCCAATAAACACTGAGATGCATTTGCATATGATGTTTATTATTCAAATGGAAGTATATAATTGGTTGTGCGATGCTGATGAGACATCTGGTTGTTTCTGATTGACTGCAGCTGAGGCTGCTGTACGAGTGCAACCCCATGGCCTTCATCATGGAACAGGCGGGCGGCATGGCAACCACAGGTAGCATGAACGTTCTGGACATCCAGCCAGAGAGCATCCACCAGCGCTGCCCTGTTGTGCTGGGCTCACCTGACGATGTGCAGGAGTACATTGCCATCTTTAAGAAACATGCCAAGTGAGGCTTAAGACAATCTCCTCCCAGTGCAAATACTAACTGCCGTACACACACACACACACACACACACACACACACACACAAACACACATTTGTAAACAGAGGCAAACTACAGTATGAGAGATATGAGCTATGTAGCGTGACATCTCCTGACCCTGTGTATGTGTATGTGTGTGTGCGTGTGTGTGTGGGCACATGTCTGCAGGTTGGCCTTGGTGGCCAAAAACAACACCATCACACCGTTTTTGTGTTCATTTTCTTCTTATTGTCTTGTCTCTAAATGAAAGATTGATTTTTTAAAATAAAACTTATAAAAGAAATCAAGTGTGTGTGTTTTTTTTGTTTGTTTTTTTGTAGTGTAGTAATTGTTGTCCATCATGGCCATCAGATGGTACTATTCTAACTGCTTATTCACTAAAGATCAGATTGCCATTCATTCAACCATCCATCTATATCTCATGATTTAGTGATGTTTCATAACAGGCAATTTTTTTTGTCTCATTAAACATCTTGTCAAAAAGGTGAAGTCCTTGTCATATATCCATTAAATACAGGATATAGTATGGTCCATATGGTAATATTATTCTTTTGTATCTATATAATAACAATCATCTTGCTGCCATCAGGTGAAAACTTCTTACTGTAGGATGTAGATTTTTTTGAAAACAATGCTGTTGGTCAGACTACATAATGGTTTGTAAGTTTTAGACATATTTAACAAGCAACTATATAACCATGTATTAAGATATAAAAGCAACTTTGACAACTTGATGTAGTTAGAAAGTAGATGTCGTTTTTTTGATGAAAAAAATAATTGTTTTGGACATATGAGGTCTCTTCCTGACAGCTGCGATATATGTTCTCAGGACTCTTCCATATGGGTATGCTACTTTCACAGTCCTATAAATTCCATAAAAATGTTTGTTTGGGTTTTTCCAGCAAGAAAGTTTGCAATCATTCTACTATTCTGAGGAACTCTGAATGCAAACAGATGCAGAAATGCCAAACAGTCTCTGAGGACTTTTTAAACACATTATCTACAAAGCCAAGGTTTCCACTGAGGGACTAACTGACTCTATACACCTCAGCCACCTCCCCCAGTAACACCATTAAAGATTAAATAAGAGAGTGAATGTCCACTATGACTACCAGGAGATATCCTTAGTTTTTAAAACCTTTAATGGACAGAAACACAAATCTGAACAGATGCTTGTTCAACAGTTATACCAAACAACAAAAATACAGAATAATACATAATACAGATTAAGTCAACATGTATGAGTACCTAATTAAACCTAATTAAAAGCTCCATTCTAATTTAAATATACCTAACTAAAGTATGAATAAATGTCTCCAAGTAAATAGCAGGTTATATACAGAGATAGTTAATTCTTTGTAATTACTTTGTAACAGCACCAGGCCATTCTCTCCTTGGGCTGTGAATGTACCCAACACAGCAGTGGCTGAGGTGCCCAGTGGCATCACACCAGCGGGTAGCTGGCGGCTGTGGCGATGCCGCAGTGGTTCTGTTTGTCTTTGGCCATGTGGATGTAGCCCTTCATTCCCCACTTCTCCCCCCAGCTGAAACACAAAAGCAGGATGACCTCAATGACATTAGGATAACCTATCCATTGATATGCACATTTCACACATTTGTAAAGTTCACACCAGACATGGCTACCCCACAAGCATGAACCTCATAAGGCCATAGTAAATCAGCCCTCACGGCTTTCATTTTGAATTGACACATTTGACCCACCTGTTCTTGACGATCCAGTACTTTTGAGTGTCGTCATCCCCGTCCCCGTGGCCATATCCCACCACCAGCATCCCATGATCCAACTCTTCACTGCTGCAGGACTTCTCATAGTAGATCCCTGAACACAATGCACATGTATGGCAACCAGGGCCATTGATATCCCTCATCAGAATCATCAGATCTATCAGCAGCATAATTAAGGGTGCAAATGCAACACTATAGCAGTATGACATGAGGCACAACAATAATGACAAAAATATGCCTTCCATGTGAAAATTCTAAAAAATATTTTATACTTCAAAGTGATATCATCATCCATAATCATATTTAAATACATTCCCTAGTACACCAAAAAATTACAGATGTTTTTATTAAATATACTTTAATAACACATTATACAGTACATTCTTAGTCAACATCACTTGCCATATGAAATCTGTCACCTATCAGATTAGTAATGTTTACACAAGTTACAGTAAGACATGAAGTTTGAAAAGCACAATAAAGGACAGCCTAAAGTCTGCTAGCCATCACTAACTCTGACTTAGAGAGAGAGAGAGAGAGAGACAGACAGACAGACACAGAATCCTGATGAGTATCACTTACCGGACAGGTAGAACTGGAAGGACTCATGGCTGGCGTCAATGGCCACAGACACCGGACCCACTGAAGCCAAAGCCTTCATCAGGGCATGTTCCTTCCCGCCGGGAATGTCCACAAAACCTGTATCGTTGGCAGAGTTATAGTCTGGATCGTAGTGGCAGGGCTGATCGTCCTGGCAAAGACATGGTGGAGATTAGAGAGGCTGGCATCACTGCTGTTCCCCACTGGTGAACAGACCAAATGCAAAGCAAAAATTCTATTACATTTATATCAAAATAACTAAGACAAGCACTACTCAGGGTGTACTGACTGTAACGACAGGAGAGCAGTGACCCCACCGACCCTTGAACCCAGGTCTCTGGGGTGCTAAACTTGAAGACTGACCGCAGCACCAAAGTCCAGCTCAGGCTCATTGGTATGGCAGTCAGAGCGCACTCAACAGTAGTGACAGTACTCTGTCACACTAATGCTGATACTGATGGGTTGTTTTTTTGTTTTTGTTTTTTTTACAGGTAACAAAAACAATAAAAAAAGCAACAACATATGTCTTAGACCCTGGTAACTTTGTGGTTATTTATAGACAAACAAGTAACAGTGCTATGTTTGTTATGACACACAGTTCATCGAGCAAAGTACTGATGCACTGTTGTGCACAAACTAATTCCAATCTAATTACTAGACAAAATCATGTTGCTTTTTTACTGCCATGCGCATGACACACTTGGTAATTCGAGTCACAAACCTCCAGAGAAATACTGACTACAAACCGTCTCTTAAAGCCAACATCCACTATGCTTTACTAGATGTGAAGCACTGCAAAATTTATCCTGTTCGTGTCTGATAGCGCCCTGTGACATGTCAGTAAATAGGCAAGCATTTGTTTCACCACTAGATTTCACTAAGAGACTTCCGTAATAAGGTTAACCATCATGTGTCATGGTGGTTTTATTGTAAATAAGAGCCCAGAGAACATACCTCACCCATTTTGCGACCATACTTTGCCTTGGTAGGGTCCAGCCCACTGGGATTTTACCCTCTATACAATTACATAAGCTTTACAATCTTGAACTTAGAATCATTAAGCCAATGTGAGCTTACAGTGCCTAGGAAAGGGCAGGACTCCTCCAGTTTGACTCTCTGTATACAGATAAATGTCTGACAATAAATTAATTTTGAACCTTGAATCACTCCCCTATTGTTATCTTACCGTGCCAAGGTAGGGATAGGACTCCTCTGAGTCCAGGCCCTTGTTGTCTTTGATGTACTGGAAGGCCTGGTCCATCAGGCCTCCATGGCAGCCCTGGTTCCCCTCGGGACGAGAACAGTCCACCAGCTGCTGCTCACTCAGGGACACCAGCCGGCCTGTCTTCCTGAACTGCTGGCCCTCGAGTGCCCCAGTGGTGCTGAAGGCCCAGCAGGAGCCACACTCACCCTGAAAGGCCCCACAGAGAGAGAGAAAGAGAGAGAGAGAGAGAGAAGAGAAGGACAGGAATGTCTGTAGTAGACTTTTTAAAAATGTCATAATATTCCAGGAATTTCCACAAGAGGGAGCTGTTTCGTTAGTGACTGACTGAAGTGATGCTGTTTTGAGCTGGTCCTGGTGAGCCTGATCTGTGACTGCTAGTTTGGTGCTGGTGTGAGAGTGTCCTGGTCTGTGACGGGTGCTGGGACATTTACTTGAGACTCACCTGGTCTTTGACTGGAGTGACAAAACCCTGCTCTCTCCAGTCCACCTGTTTGGGCACCATCAGGAAATTGGGTGCCATGAACAGTGACCCTCGGACCTTCTTGTCAGAAGTGCGCTTGTAGCCATTCATCACTTGTCTGAACTCCTCGTGTGTCTGTGACAGAACAACAATGGTAGGAAACCATTATGTAAAAATTGGAGTATTATGGAATTCTAACATACTTGCCTAATAGATCACCAGGACACTGACACAACATCTCATATGTTTTGTGTCTGGTGTAAACACTGAATTTTCTCAGCATGTCCTTCCTGAAGCCCATTTCCAAAACACCAGAAACCCAGATACAAATAAAGACTGCTTATCCAGCATGGAGTCAGACCGAACAATACATTCAGCAGATATGGTGTCTGAGTGACAGGGTTAAGAATTTGTGTGACATAAAGATTTTTTGTGTAAGCATTTTAAAAAAATGTAATTGAGTAAATCACTGCATTCAAAGCTGTAATTTACAAGTACACCACTACAGAAAAGACATGGTAAAAGTTTAATGCAGTAATTTCACTTAGATTTCCAAGCTGGTTACCCCCTGGCCCCTCTAAATAATTAAAGGAAAAATCCAGAGTCAATAAGCCCAGATCCCTGTTCTTTGAGGCTGCTGAGCGCTGTCAAGCAGGTATAAGAAGGACAACATTTGGTACAATGTAGACCGAATTTGCCATGGGCAGCTAACGCTAACAGGTGCCAGCATAAAAAGATGAAACTTATTTGCCCTCATCAGTTAGCGTTGGCTGCCATTTTGCTATTTTGTGTATGCTGCAGCAAATTCTGTCGTTCTCATTCCTACTGACAGCACTTGGCAACGTGAAAAAACAAGGCTACGGGTTGATTCACTCTGGATAACTCCTTAAAGTGAATGAGGCAGCTCCTGATTGGCTCTCATCTTAACTGAGGTGCAGCTTGAGTTTTCCTCGGCTATAGACCATTATGACCAGCTCAAACACTTACCATGTCACCAAAATGGTTCATGCCCAGACGGTAACTATGCTTGCCCATAGAGTGCTCCAGATTGTGCAGCTCAATTTTCTTCAAGTTCTTCTCCCACACTATCCTCCTCCAGCCTTCCTCTGTCTGATGAGTTCAATGCAGGTGGAAACCACAGCAGTCATTAACTCCAAACTACCAGAATGAGTCACAACTCTCCAGTATGTTGCATCGCACAGGCTTTTACCAGCAGTTACACTGGTGTAGGCCTATCATATTAAAAATAATATCATAATCTGGATAAAATGTCAAACAATCATTTTGATCAGATCAGTTTAATCTTACTTTAATAAATCTTAATTTACAGTTAACTTTGGCATATGTTACTGTGTAAAAAAAAGTTAAAAAGCTACACCAAAAACTATATATTTTAAAAGAGTGCGCCATGAAGAACTAAAATAAAATGCATTGTCTCTCTAGCAAACCCCCCGCTGTGATGATGCTGCTACTCACCGCATGGTAATCTTTGCTATGCCAACTCTTCCATTGGAGCCACTGTTCGTTTAGTTGAGGGTCTGAGTCGAGAGTGGGACTAGAGAACGCATCACTGGTGCACAGTGTCAGAAGCAGGAGAAACATCATAGCCACCGCACAACTACAGGGCCAAGGAAAAAACACACTGTTAGTGGCATTTAAATCATCAGTTAATTATAAGTACTGCACCGCACCTCAAGACGGGTCGAGCAATAGTACTGGAGACAGGCGACGTAAGAAAATACATGCAAAACAAAGAGCAAAACATGAATGACGCACGATGGCTCCACTACTGAAGCAGGCTAAGTAGGCTACACAAAAAGACAACCATGTGACTATACTAATCGGACATGAACAGTAAGGCTGCTGCTCTCTGAGCCCTGTCACGAGTTTATGGGACTGCCCTGGAAAGCCGTTAGTTTGTGCCTAGGACATAAGCAATCTAGCGGCTGCTGGATAAAAGTGACTATCAAAGCCATTATGTCATTCAAAGCACAGGATCGTTGAGGTGTAGATAATAAGCTTGTCTGAATAAGTTACGAGAATAAGTTTTGCCATAGAATATGAACAATTTCTCTAAATGCGCAATTGACGCGGAGTTAATCTTGTATCTTGTAAATATAAAACACGACATTTCTACTTTTAAATGACTCATACTAAGAAAGATGCTTAACAAATAATACTGATTGCCAAACGCAGCAAGTCTATACAGTAAATAGCATGCACTACATTACTATGATGTAATATACAACCAGCCTTCATAGAACCTTAAAGACAAACTTGAAGAACCCTAAACTCGGTTTATTAGTGTTTTCGAGCTCTCGAACATAAGGTCTACATTACCCGGCATACAAACAGAAAAGACGCGTGCCTTCGCTATTCCTATTAAAAATAACATTTACTAAACTTTTCATCGAATGTGTCACTTACCCCAACTTTATACGGCTCAGTTGTTCAGCAGCAGTGGTTGTTGATTGGTTTAAAGAAACTTAAACCCGCCTCCAATAAACAGATCCTTAGTGGAATCCTTGTCTTGGTTGTTGACCACACAGATTACGCACAGACCTAACAGGTCTACACTTGATATGGACGCACAGCACGATTTAGATTGAGAAATGTTACGCTGTACCGAAAGCAGAAGGAAACTGGTTATTGTATTTTTAAGCGCGTTATCAGCCTATTATATTACTTACACGCAACTCACCTAACCCTATGTGACTTACAGAAATGCTGATGTTGTGAACTGGAGGCATTGCAAAAGACATTGCTAAAGGCATTGCATTACCAAAACAACATGCCATTATTAAACGCTTGGCTCCATTCTCCTGCAGCCTGCACTTTTAATATGATTAGGTTTCTTTTTGAGTAAACAAAGAAGGATACATTTTCTTTAAAAAAAAAACCCTTAACATTGCGTAATATGAGCGCAACAAGTATGAAGCTATACTGATACAGGTGCTGCTGGGGTTGCATCCCGGCGGATCTGGAATGACTGGGTCAATTCAAGAACTTTATTTCTTTCCCTGGAGCATATTAAGTCTCCTTTGCATGTTGTTTGAGATTGTCCTTCCTGGGAAGACCTGCGTTCCATCTTTCCAATAGATGGCAACAGGTTTTAACCATAAAGTCATGATTCATCTTCTAAATGATAATACAATATGGATTCTGTCAGTAGAAGTAGCCTTAAACTGTGTTTTCCATCTGCAAACCTTATGATCACATGACATAAGGGCCATATTCCTAAAACATGGTGTGTGGTTTTACAACATAATTTTTAGAACATGTACTATATAGTATTAGGCCTACATTTTAAATTTTATTATAGTATTTTTTAGGATATCATAAAAATGTCATATAATGAGAACTGCCCAAAAATGTTTTTATATAAAAGAAAATGTTTTGTCAGAAAATAAATTTCAGCCTTGGGCAGGTTGTGTATGGAACAAAGTGGAATTCAATTCACATGTTTTTCAAAAGGCATGAGGAAGGATATTAATTCACTTCTTTTCCTAGAAATAAAATGATATCTTTTAGGCATATATTGTGTCACAAGGGCTCTTTTGTGCATTGGTCATGGAATAAATTGGGGTTTCACTATATTTACGGGGTTTGGTATTTTGAAAACTTGTACCATAGGTAATATAAAAGGAAGTGTTGGGATATCTGTTTCTGCATAACAAGTGAAAGTATGCCATATGCCGTATGGTACTAATGCATTTAATGCATTTTAAAAGAATGAAAATCTTTACATTTGAAAAAGAAAACAGCTCCAGCTCCAGCTTTCCTTTCTTTCCTTTCATTCGTCTATCTTCCTCCTTTGCTTTTTTCTCACTGTCTTCTAGCATTTTCTCTCTCTCTTTCTCCATCAGCTCCCTCATGCATCTTTCTTCCTCCATCACTTTTTCTCTCAGAATTCTTTCCTGCTCCGTTGCATTGTTTTCTATATCTCTCATCTGTTTCTCATCCTCCTTCACTTTTTCCTCCATCTCTTTCAACTGTCTCTCCCACTCTTTCGCTTTTGCTTCTGTGTCTCTCATCTGTTTTTCTTCCTCCTTCACTTTTTCTTCCAGTATTTTCTCCATTTCTTTTAGTATCTCTATCATCTCTCTAATTTCATCCTCCATTGCTTTTCTCTCCATCTCTCTCAGCATTCTCTCCTGTTCTTTCGCACTCTTTTCCATCCTTCTCATTCTTTCCTCCTGTTTCTTTACCTCCATCTCCTTTTCATGGCTTCCTCTCTGAGCTTTGCTATCTTTTCACTCTTTTTCTTTCTTCTTGTATTTGTGCCATGTCTCTCATAAGTCTTTATTCCTCCTCGTCTTTTCTCTCAATTTCATTCATCTTTCTCTCCTGTTCTCCCAGTTCTGCCATGTCTTCATCTTCAGCTTCTTTCTCTCTCTCTCTTTTCAATTCCTCTTCCATCACTCTCATCTTTCTCTCTTGTTGTTTCACTTTATTCTCCATCTCTCTCACCTTCTCCACAATATCCACCTCTCTCTGCATTTTCTCTTTCTCTCTTGCTTTCTCTTCCATTTGTTCTATCTCTCTTTGGCCCAGCATCTTTTTATTGAGCGCTATCATTGATTATTTTCTGCTCAGTATTCTCTTCATCTCTTTCACACCTTTCATTTCCATTATTTGTCTTTCCTCCTCATTAAGCTTGTCTTTGAACATTCTCTCCTGCTCTCTCACTTGTTCTGACATTTCTTTTATAGTCTTTCTTCCTCCATCTAGTCTGTCAACAATCTCTCACACTCCTTCACCTTTTCCTCCATCTCTCTTGTACATCTCTCTACATCCTTCTCTTTCTCTATCAACATTCTCTCATAATCTCTTACTTCCTCCATTAAGTGACTTTCCTCCACATTTGTTTCCTTCTCCATCTCATTCATCATTCTCTCCTGTTCTCTGAGTTTTGCAGCATCTTGATCTGTCTTTCTTTGTTTCTCTACTTCTGTCATTCTTTCCCCCAGTCTCTCTCTCTCTTCTTGATTATTTTTCTGTGCCTTCTGATAGACACTGTAAATGCAGAAACACTTTGTAAGTGCCTGAACCCATATGTCTTAAGCATGCTAAAACATGTCAGTCACAAAGGAGAGTAACTTTCATGAACATAAGCTTCATGAAGCATCATCATACATACTGCCAATTCAGCAGTACAGGAATATGCAGCATTATCAGTTTATTAATGTAGAGCAGCTTACTGCCTATCCAGCTGTACAAAAACATTGGCAGCATTATCAGTTTGTGGTAGGGTACATACTGGCTATCCAGCTGTCTCGCCAACATCTCTGTGGCCCTTCTGTCCAGAGCAATTCTGGCTTTGCGAAGATTCTGTATCTTCATGGTGCTCTCATCCATGTGGGCTAGGTTGTCCAGCCACTGCTGCAGTGCATTGCTGTCACAGAATGCACTCTTCAGCGCCCCCTCTTGGGAGCCGGGGTGCAGCTGCCCTTCAAGGAGGACTGGAAAAGGTGGAATCTCAACCCAGTCTGGGCCCATGGTTGGATATCCAGACACGGCTGTTGCTAAGGAGATTCTGTTTGTGCATGTACAGTTTTCCTTTTCTGTGTAACACTGTCCTGTGGAAATTATACATCATTTGGCAAAGGCAAGACATGTTTTAAGGTGAAAGAGGACTTGGCAGTTAGTTTTATTAATTAATTCAAATGTCTTGAATAAAGGTGTTTTGAGATATATTTAAGCAACAGACCCATAACAAGAGTGGGAGTGAGGTTGTTCGTGGATATCCTCAGGGGTGTGGTTTGGCCGCAGGCACGAAGCCAAAGGCCAACCTCTGCCAAGTTCATTAATTCCATATAAGCACACCTCGAAGGCCGTTATCCTGCTTATCACCCGGTTGCAATTTACAGTAACAGTAAAGCTTGCAGCTCAGTTATAAAGAAACCTGTTCAGTTGCTCTACTACTTTCTTTTCAGCGGCCTAATTCCTCCAGTAGCTATATCCCTGAACACTGTTTATTACATTGTGTGATGTATTGTTTGATCACTGCTCTGCAGGATTTTTACTTTGCCTGCTGTACAAATGATCTGACCAACCATTAGTTGGTTTTGAGCACAATTATTTGAGCATAAATATTTTGAAGTGATTGTTCAGATTGTTCAAAAAATGTTTTAGCAATTGTGAAAACTGTAATTGCACTGCATAACACCTCCATTCCATTCTCAGCCATCTCAGCTGAGCATTTCTTTTGCAATGGTTCCTCCTAGTGGTTACTCTGAAAATTGAAAATGGTTATTTAAATTTATTGTCATTGATAGAATTCCTAGGTTTCTGAGAGGATTAGGAATTTTATCTTGCAAAATCAGCCTACATTTGTTGTAAGATCCAAACTAGACCATAAAAATAGGGGTGATATCTCAGGCAAATAGCTCTGTTTTGTTATCCTGCGCAGTGACTGCAGTGTTATTTGAGGAAAGACTGTGCTGGACAAATATTGAGCAGTTATAATTTTTCCTGTTCTATTTTACATTTTTGAATTAGGCTATACAGTAAAAAAAACAACATGGTGTAGTAGCCATGGCTGTGATATGTTTCTTTTTTTCAGCAGATGGCAGTGTTTTACACTGTTATTATCTGTTGCAATATCAGTCTATACAGTAAAAAATGCAAGAAAAGGGTTTAATCATATACTATACATTTTAGCATGTCATTGAATTCATACCAAAAGCCAAAGTGCAAACAATTACAATCATATTTTCACATGAAACCTTTGAAAATAGCAATCAAAGAAGATACTTGTGTTTCCTTTCGTGCTTAATCTCCAACATTTTTTAGAGGCAAGATAGATGGAAGGAACAGAGTGATAGTTATACCACTCCCCTCCCTCTAGTTTATCTCTCTATTTCTCTCCTGGGTGCAGAGAGCTGGTCTTGTGGTGTACGTGGCTGGGCGGTGAGATGGTGAGATTACATTGAGGGTGAGAAAGCTTTGCAGAGCGTGACACAGATAACATTTATACCCACAATGAGCTACCAGCCTGTGAGAGTGTAAGTGAATGACTCCCAGCCAAAACACCCATCTGAACCACAGCAGACAGAGAGAAGGCGAATAATAAGAAGGGAAACAGAGGTAAAAGAGAACTCCATTAGCTCTCCTGCAACCTTTTGGCTTAAACAGGCATTCAAATACATTTTTTAAATTTATTTTTTTTCAGGAAGTATCGCTTCCCCGTGTGAATTCGGACCCTGGGCATGTTTAACAACAAGGTACCAATTTCCTTCTTCAGCATCTTTTTTTGGCCCAGTAACAGACAGAGATGAATCTCTTTGAATGCTCCTGACTGGATTAGTCAGACAGATTAGAAAGAACGGGCAAATCACAAAGAGTTCTTTATTGTGCCTTATTGAACCATAAACTAAGTAAGGCCATTAACAAAGACATGGAACAGAAAGGAGATGAAGTGGCTCATGAAATGAAGATACGCCATGGCTTACTGTCAGATCTTACCTCACTGTCCTTTTAGAGCGCTCTAAAAAGCCTTCTCCTCAAAGTGCTGCTGCAGCACTCTGGCTCCAGTGCAAGACTAAGAAATTGCTGTGTGTCAAATTATCTTAGGACTTGAATCAGTCAGTCAAATAGAGTCTGCCAATGCAGATGTAGCTATATGAAGATGTCATCAGGGATGGAAGTACTATTTTAGCCTTTTCTTTCACATTTTTACCACAAGTCTAAAAAAAAACTTCAGCACCTTCATGTCGCATAACATGAAGGTCACATCCTTTTCCCAGAAATAAATGAGTTTTTCTCTCTATCTATCTCTCTCTGATACACACACACACACACACACAAACACACATCCTGTTTCCCTCTCGCTGTCACCATCTCTCTCTCAATCTCTGTCTCTCCTCTCATTTCTACCTCTCTCTTGAGTGCTGGACATAAAGGTCAGGTTTGACGTGTGTTTGAAGGTGTCGGGAGTTCACAGATGTAGCTGATGTGCTCAGCTCAAGCAATTAGCGTGGTTGACAAAGAAGCATTGGATACTAACACTGAAGTTCAGACACATCTGACCTTCTGTCACACAACAGCAACAGCCTGCTGAGAGATGTCACGACTGTGACAGCAGTGGCAAGCCTATCCAAACAATGGATCTGACATTTTTTTTATTTTTATTTGAACTGATATATTCATTTTATTTGAAGTATGAATATACAGTTGCTGACATAAGGCAGTTGGAGAGTTTCTACTTCAGAAATATTCAGCAAACTCCATCTGTTCATATTTCTGATCCTGGGCATTCACATTGACAGTATTGTGTGTCTCTAAGATGGAGCATGGCTGACAGACCAGTCAATACTGAAAGCTGTCACCTTAATGTGAATGAACAGCCAGTTGACTCCCACACAAACCACAGTGCTGACAGGAGAGAGAGGGTTAGAAGAAAGGACACGTCGCAATTTCCTATGTCTCTTCACTCAATTACACACCCACACACACATACAGATTCACACGTGCACACATGCATGCACACACACACACACACACACACACACACAAACACACACACACACACACATAGATTTGAAAGCTGGCAAGATCAAGTCTTCACTACAAATCAAGGTTCTAGAGGAAATGTTTGAATTAGTATAAAGCTAACTGCATTTATTCAAACCAGAATTATTCCTTTTGTTGCTACTAGCCTACTAGACTTCAACCCAACCGGGTGCCAATAAAGCAAGCATTTTGTGTTTGTGTTGTGTGGATTTTAAAATAATGCAATATCATGTTTACTGTGTACAACTTAAATTGCCATTGGCATGTGTGTGTGTGTGTTGTATGTGTGTGGGGGAGGGGGCTGGAGTATGTGTGCTTGTCACAGGTTACAACAGAACGCATAAACATGGCAGGTTCTTATAAGCACATTTGCTCACCAATCCCATCAAAGGCTAAACACTCCAGATAAGATTTTAATCACTGACACATGTGCCATGCTTACTTAAGCAGGGAAGAGCACAGGAATACATATTTGGTCTGCCATGGTAATCTCTTCATGTTTACATTTGTCACACCACAGATGATATCAGGCTACAGCCTGGGCTGCCCATGGACATAACACTAGCAAATAAACTGATGGACAAACCTATATGCCGATCGATAGATTGATCATGTTATGTCCTTTTATTCATCATTACTTCTTTCAAGGTTTCACCAAGGTTCCGTGTCGTTTCTCCAAATGGTTCTTCTCCCTGAGCTCACACCAGTGCTTCTAAGGACAGACCCGTCGGCTGAATTTCACAAGATGCTCGTGTCACTGATAAGGCCACAAGCGATAGGAAAGAGAGAGCATGAGAGTTGCTATGACGACCACATATCCCTGACAAATTGGTTTTTATAAAGAGAAGGAGAGACGAGAGATAGAAAGAATGAAAAAGAGAGAGAGATAATGAGAGAAAGAGTCAGTAAGGTAAAATGGTGATTCAGGGCTAAATAAATGCTTTATTTGAATCCACCTCATCTGTTTTATTTCTCAGTTCCAGTCCTATAGCACCATTTCTAATCCTTTCAGCCCTAGCATCACGAGCTCTCCCACGAGACATGTCTCTCTGTGTGATCCTCAAGCAGACCTCTAGTTTGTGAGCTTCAAGCAGATAAACAAATGCTTTGCCTGCTTAACCAGCATAAAATCTGGTGATTGGTTCTCCTTGATGAGGAGCTGTAGCCTAATATATGAGAATGGAATTAAATAACATAACATATTCAAACGTGAAGTGGCAATGTTATTAAATCGATGACGTATACTTGTGACGTGCAGACTAAGGTGCAGTTTAACTAGTTTAGTTGTGTGTGTGTGTGTGTGTGTGTGTGTGCACGTGTTTATTGTGGAATATTTGATGGTGTGTACTCAAGTGTCTGTCTTCGGAAATATGTGTGTGTCGAGTGACAACGATGTGTGTTTTGTGTGTGTGAAAGCCCAGCTAATAAAATGAGAAGCATGGATTTAAACAAAGATCCTGATGTCATCCACAGAGCTATCAGCACCCACAGAAATTAATTTCCTGCCTGTGGCTTATCGCTGGCATTCTTTTATTCTCAAAGCGATTCACTAACTCTCACCAATAGGTCAAAAATAGGTTGAAAACCCTCAGAGAACCTCTCTCTCGCTCTCTTACTCTCTCTCTCTCACACACACACACACACCACTTTCGACTACATAGGCAAGCACTTTTGACAAGCTCATAAACCTTCAACAGGTGTTGTTTTTCTGCTGGAATTGAGGTGGATGTGTTGTCCAGGAGGCTCTCAGCTGGTGTGCCTCCTGCTGCAGTTGCACTGGCCCGCCATTAGTGCTTTCGTCCATTACAGTGACACTAAAGTCCACTGGTGTCATTTAACAGCCCATTACACTCAGCTCAGTGTGTTGTTGCTAGTGCTGTGGCAGCGTTTGGGTGTTCAGGGAAAAAGCACAGAGGCGATAGGATCTGAGGAGGTTTTTCCGATGTATATGTGTGTGTGTGTGTGTGTGTGTGTGTGTCTGTGTGTATGTGTGTGCCTGTTTGTGTGTGTGTGTGTGTGTGTGTGTGTGTGTGTGTGTTGATGCAATCACAATGACAGCTTTGTAAATAGCCAGCTCACTTTTCCCTTTGCTGGGCAGGAGGTGTGTTGGCTGTGTAAGTGGACACCAGGGCTCATACTTTACAAGCGCTAGCTCAATATTAAGCTCACACGGACTAAAATACACACATTTGCACTTGTACAGTTAATTTCTGTTTTTAACTAGTTCATGTTCAGGTCGGTTATAGTTTTTAGTGAGTGAGGACAAAATGTGACAATCAGAGACTTCTCATCTGTAAAACTTCTTCATTACCAGCCACCCATCACTACCCTTGATTACTTTTGAGGAGGCCAAGATCTGCTTCTGTCTCCCGATCAAGGCAAAGTACATGCACTAATATCTATGTTTATACTATGGGATTTTATTGTGGATATGGATAAGAAGCTTTAGAGAGGTGTGTATTTACTAATGCTATAAATTCCTCCCATGTTTGTGGTGCATTTGTACGTGTGAGGTACCATGAGAACTGGATTTCAGGGCCCAGTTGGTCAAAAGTAATCTTGTTGGATTTTGGATAACGGATTGGATCAAATCTTGAAAATGGGTTGTTCGAAGGAAAAGACAGGATTCCGAAATAGGAATAGATCGCATTATCCAATCTCAGTTTTTATCTGGATGGAAAATGTGTTACTCAAAAGTTTTTGGTAGTAGTGGGATGCATTAAAACCAAAAAATCTGGATTATCTGGATGAAAATCTGGATTTCAGGGAACAACACATGGTAAAACTTTGAGAAAACTGGTTAACTCTCTCAGATTTCATGTACTGTTTCATGTATTCAGCCTTGGGGTATTAGCTGTTATGGTGGTAAACAATTATTTGCATTGACTTACTTGTGCATCAGATTAGGAGTCTCAGTGTTTACATAACTAACTGAAAATGGACTGAGATATATTTTGATTGTTTCATTATGCTGTTTTCTGTGTCTTCAGATAAACATTTTAATTAGTTTCATATCAGCTGTTCTCCTCGGTGTTCATCCCATGTTGTGTAGGTCGCACTGTGATATGTTGTCCCTTTTAGAAGCAGCAGTAAACCGGATTTCGTAATTCTAAAAAAGTTTGGATTTGGATCAGGGTGATCCAATCCAAAACTGTTTTGAAAAAAGCAGCATAAAAGTAAGATGGATTACCTGATCCTGGATAGCAAAACAAGGGACTTCCAAATCCGGATCACTTTGATCAGGATTAAACTGTTTGAACAACAGGGCCCTGAGGTTAAGAAAATAGTGGTAATGTCAAACTCATTACAGGCCCTGACAGCAGGAGAGCTGGGATAACATCACAGCTAACTAAGCCCCATGGAAGGAGAGCATTCGAAAACATTTTATCTGGACCAAAATCATGTTGCAATATCTCACATTAAAACTAAACTAGTGCTTTTGCAAATACTTTAGGTCCAGTCAACTGTTTACAGACAAATGAGCTTGTTCAAGGTTCTGTAGGTGTTTTCAACTAATCCATGCACATGCATTTTTTCTTCACCATGAGATAGTGAGAAACGTGCTTTCAATTCCTCTGTATGTCTGGTACATGTGGAGAAATTGACAATAAAGACAACTTTGACTGGGCAGTCTACTTCAACAATACTGGGCTGTCTGTCCATAGCACACAGCCATTACTGCATACTAAAACTTATAGCCTTGTGTTGAGTCAGATGATTGGTGTGCCTTTGTTTGGTTAATAGATAATTTGGGTGTCTTTAATTATTTTTTAAAAACCCACTTTGTCATATACTAATAATTTCTTGATGATATATGCCACTGATGTCATTGAACTCACCAGCATAAGTGAATGGAGAGTTTCAATGGACTGCAAAGCAAACAGGCCAAACAAGACCATGGAAGGTTGCAATTTATCCCACTCTGCTGGCTGACTCTAGACCCCACAACCACCACTGCCCCCCCACCCCCACCCCACTCCGCCCCACCCCACAGATACACAAACACAGAGAGAGAGAGAGAGAGAGAGAGAGAGAGAGAGAGAGACAGAGAGAGAGCACAGCCTGGCAAACAGATGCTTTGTTCAGGCCGTTGATAAGCTGACAAAATAACTGCGGATGGCTGCAGGCCAAACGTTTGCGTTGCTGTTCAAGAGCAAGTCACCGTGAGAGGACAAGGACATGGAGATTAGATAGAGATATCAGCCCCATGGTGAAAAATATTGTGTATAGCTCGCCAGATCCCCTATCCTTCTCTGCTCTCCCTCTCTCAATTATTTTCTCTATTCAGCTTCGAAATGCTTTCTTCTTCAAAAGCAAAGCCAAGGACGACGCGAATCACCTACACCTTTTTATTCTTCCTGTTAGCTATGTGCCGTGGGACAGAATGACAGCGCAAATGCAAACAGGTGTTGCTAGGTAGTGGGGGATTACGCGTGGGCCCTTGCGCTAACGTGTTTGCTCAAGGGTCTGAGTGATACTGAGGGACCGCTTCGCAACACTCCATGCCGCCGACTTATCCTCCCTGTTCTTTCTCTCTCTCTCTCTCTCTCTGTCTCAGCAAGAACGACTCTCTGTTGCTTCTGTAAACTTCACACATGATGCTTCCCCCACCGTGGACCCACAGACTCTTGAAATACATAAATAGTGTAATATGTTCAAAAGCAAACATTTAGTCCTATAAACTAAAGTATGCTAACAGAAAATTACGTGCTGATAAATATTCCAGATCGTCTTGGAGCTACTTTTATAGACTATCAAACCAGGAAAAACGGGCAAAAATGTTTTTGATGCCATGCATTTATTATTTTATAGCACTGCGTGGAAGTTCTTATCCTTTTCAGACATTTTCATTAGGCACTCACATCTGTTAACGTTAGGTCGGTGTGAAAAGAAAGACACAAAACAAATTGTTGGAGACCGGGCTTTGTGACAAGCGTAACCTACGTTATGTGATTGTTAAAGAAAATATTTGTCTAATCCGTAGGGCAGGGTAGGCTATCTGTATCTATGATCTTTTAAAATAAAAGAGATTAAGCATTAATGCTGTATCTGTGTATATTCTTCCGTCATAATTCTTCATGGAAGATTTTTTGCCTCTGGGACTGCGTCAAAAGCTTGCATGTGCAAGAACTGAACAGTTATCTTAAAACAAATATACGAAATATTATGAAACTACGAAAGATGCATAATTTACGCCTTAAGATTTCATTTATTAGGCTATAAATTACTAGATGGTGAGGATATTAACAGAGGCTGTGAACTCAAGCGAGCGCGTGAGTCTCTCTGTCCATGGTGCTGAAACTGCACCTCAATGACGTGGGTTCGGTCCGCGCGTCACTACAAGGAGGAGAGGCGAAAGGAACCTGAGAGATGCCTTTCTCGCGGGGGATAAAATGGATGAGACAGCCTGTCTCTGTCTCAAGGTTGCTGTGGCACACCAACAAGGAATAGTGGCAAGCAATGGCATACATTTTAGAGACCCTCAACATAACGTGTAAGAAATTACAAAAATTCAGTACGGTTTAGCAAATCATGCACAAACCATGGCAAAATATTTAAAAGACTATACGGTTTGGGGTCAGGACTAGAAATAAAGCCTTGCTTATTAAAGTTCTTTATCTGCATTTGAATATATCCAGTGGGAATATTAGATCCAAATACAGATAAGCATATTTATCATACATGAATTCCAGCGCTCTGTTGTCTTCCTCTGAATAAGAAGAAGATGGTTATTTTTAGATGCACCCCTATCCCCCTCCCACTCTCTGCTATCCTTTCTACCCGCCCTCCTCCCCCTCGGGACCCGTGCCAACATCCTACCCCAGGTAGACTCGAAACTGACGTCAAACCCCTTCGTAGTTTGACGTGTGGACGTCCCCACCCCTCCCCACGATTCGCTCCTCTCTACATTTCAGTATTGCTTCGTTACACGTAAACGCAGCTCAAGAATCGTCTTCTCACATATAGAAAAATTTACGCGTAAAATAACCTGTCAACGTTCGTGAGGAGCAAAATACCAGACCAGAAGATTGTAACGGATATTCACATTATTTATTTTGTCGTTTTTAGTGTTCCCCGCTGTTGTTTTGCCTTTGTCCAGTCAGAAACGTAAACAGATATATTTTATTTCTCTATTAAAGCCTGACATCTGAGATGGAAGTGAGATGTTGCGCCTTGATTATGTACAGTGTTCTTGCAGCTCTTTTTATTGCCGTGTCCTGGGTGAACGCCTTAGCGGCAAACAGACAGTACCTGAACGAGTGGGCTGTGGAGATCCCCGGGGGTATCGATGCTGCCCGCGAAATCGCCAGAGAGCTCGACTACGAACTAATCAGACAGGTAGGCACGACTTGGACCTTCGATCAAAATTCATTGTGCTGCCTTTACACCAGCTCTGACAAGCTGGCGAGGACGGTGCGCATGGCTTTCATCTTTGTTTTTCATGGGCTGACTAGCCTATGCATACCAGTGAAAGTGACATGTCCACGAGCCCTGTTGCCTGTGGTATACTGTCTTCCCACGAAGTGTGACTGTTTTGTAATTCTTTGGATTATGACATGCTTGGTTGTCAAAACGCGAAAGAAAGCCATATATATATATTATATATATGATATATAGATATCTTTTGGCTGATGTAAAGAAAAGTGAGCAGTAAAGACTTTCCTTCTGACTGGATAGCTGAGCGCACAGACTTCCGATTCCTGTCTCAAAATATTGTCAGATAACTATATTTTGCATAAATAATGAGACGTTTCTAAAAATTAGCATATTCTGGAACTCGTGCAGGACATGACATGTACTGGACAGTACACTGTCTGGACAGTGCATTGTACTCTACTACATCTTTAAGATTTTGCTAGAAAGTGGGACCAAAGCTGTATGAATGAGTAACAGGTGTGTCAAAGGGGGGTGGGGTGGGGCGGGGGGGACGGTATATGAGTGGAAAACTGGTAGGCCCTTTTGTTGACTAAGCATACCCTTTGTAAACATTCATTAATTGCGTCAGTGGAAGAATCCGGTCTGGATACACTCTATTGCCATCGTTCACTTCCGATATTAAAAGTCACTAAAATTAATCGAAATTTAATATATTCTTAAATACATGTCAGAAAATATCTACAGTGAAATTACATGCATGCTTTACAGCTGAAAAAAACAAACAAACGAACAATGGATGCTATGTTATCCTGTGAAAAGTCACAGAAAAAAAAATATTTTGTGACTTTCATTTTGAAAATTATGCTCAAAAAGCTCATCTTTCATTGTTACCTAGATTGTTACTTCTCTTTAAGTACACAAATCTGTAGAGCTTAATGAATCATTACATCTCAGCTACAAACTGAAGTAAAGTGTATGAATTTATACTTCTTTGTCATTTAGAGATGTCGATAGTTGACAAAATAAGTCGCTTTGGATAAATGTGTCTGCTAAATGCATAAATGTAATGCAAATGTGAAGAACTAGAGATGTTTGTAATTCCTTCAACATGTTGGGTGTAGGATGACAAATGAAACAACTAGAATCTAGAAATGGACATTTACTTACTTCCACAGATTGGGGCGCTGGAAAATCTTTATTTGTTCAAACACCGGAAACATCCTAGCAGGGCCAAAAGAAATGCTGACCATATAACAAAGAGGCTTGCTGAGGATGACAGGGTAAGAGATCTCCTGTTGGTCACTGTGTCTCTGTCTTCTGTTTGTTTTGCTACAGTGAAGTTGCTGCACAATGTATTTTAAACTGTTTTGTATAAGTCTACATGTCTCTTAGGGTGAACAATGTGTGTGTGTGTGTGTGTGTGTGTGTGTGTGTGTGTGTTTGTGTTTGTGTTTGTTTTGTTTTTCTGTGTGTATGTTGTTGTCAAGGCAAGGTTGTGAATTTCTGTCTCTATAAGAAGAAAACACCAATGCTGTCAGGCTTTCATGTTTAGTTGATGTCTAGTCAGTGTGGAGGAGGGTTAAGCCTAACCTAGGTGTGTGGGTACAGGTATTTACATAGATGTGTGGATACATAGACTAATGTATCATCATTTCTGTGTGTGTGTGTGTGTGTGTGTGTCTGTGTCAGGTGACATGGGCAGAACAGCAGTATGAGAAACGGCGGTCCAAACGAGCTCCGCTGGGCCAGGAGTGTCAGAGCTGCTCGGCAGATAAGCTCTTCAGCGACCCCATGTGGAACCAGCAGTGGTATCTGGTGAGTCCTCAGCTTGCTGCGCTCTCTTATGTGTGACCCTGGCTCTGTTTTTGAACTGCTGCCACCTCAGTTTTTCTATCATTTGTTTGGAGATACATAGTTTTTCCTTCTTATTCCTCTGGTCACTGTCTTGCCTATGTGTGTGTGTGTGTGTGTGTGTGTGAGAGTGGTGTGTGTGTGTGCAGTAAGATCAATATTCAGAAGCGGACATTGAAGAATTTGCTAAAAGGTTGTATTTGAGAGACCCAAAAACTCAGATTTAGTTTACACTTCTCTCTCTCTCTTTCTTTCTCTCTCTCTCTCTCCTTGTGTTTGTGTGTGTATGTGAGTGTGTTTACACAGTGAAATTTGCTGCCCTGATACAGACACACAGACTGTGTGCCTAAAGTCTGAGTCACCTGCACTGGTTGACGTATAGTTCATCAAGGCAGCTTCAGCAGCCCTAATGGAATTGCTCATAAATGCCCACTTGCCACACTCATCATCATCATCCCCCCATGCTCTTAAGGCACTTAAACAGTAAATTCTTGCTCCACCTGCTGCACACACGGGTTTCAGAGGCAAAGGACATCACTGAGGGTTCTCAGAATTGCTCCGTTACTCTGGCAATCAGTGAGAATGGTCCAGTTTGACCTGGTTTTCCTTTCCTTCTGTAGTAAAAGGCTGAGACCTGAGATTGAAGCATAACTAGGAAGCAAAACTAACAGCTGATTTAATCTTTTTAGTACTTATGAATTGATATAGCTGTATTGTACAGGAGTGGATATAAATAGTGGCTGGTGTAGGATTGTTAATGATATCAACTATAGGGCCTTGAAGACATCTGTGCTCAGTAGAAAAACAAGTGTTTAACAATTTGTCAAAACTAGACAGACAATTGCATGCTTCAGGGCTCTTAAATATAGCCTTTTCAGATTGTCAGGGTTGGCCCATTTAGCATGTCATGACTGTGCTCTCAGACACATCTTAAAAGAAGACATATTTAATAAATTGAGCTGTCAACCACAACAACATCAGTCACACAACATTGTTCAGCCTCAATTTATGACAAGAACTTAATGTGAAGTTAAGATATTTAAAGCACATCCTTTCAGAAATGGTATGTCTGTTTATCCAGATGCTTGGGAAAGACATAGATCTGTATATTTGATGAGCTTTTCTCTCAGTGCAGGAAATACAAAATGTCAGTTGTTATGCAAGTTCTGATAAAATAGTGATGACAGATTCTCACCGAGATGGAACACTATTTTAAACTTTTGAGATGCTTTGCATTAATTTTTTAAAATATTTAACTGTAACTTGTATGTTTAGCAGGAATATTGTTATTTGGCCACATGTGAGGCTGGAAATGCACTTAAACATGCATCTTAATCATAGCAATTACTGCAAGGAAGGCTGCAGTACTGCGTTTCGCTTGATGCAGTGGTCTGTCCTCATTTGGTTTTTAGTTCACTATCTTGCTATATTTAGTCAAAGATTATCTGTGAATTAAATGATGATTACACAAATCACTTTGCGTAATCATTTTTTAAAAAATTATAATAATCTTTCTCCAGTTGTAACATGTTTGTCAAGTCCATTCATAAAATGCCAGCTGGACATGGGAGTGTGATGTACATCAGTTAAATCACCTTCACATGACCACATTAAATACATTGATATAACACAGATATTCATAATTTTGTGTCATGGTTGTCTGCAAGAGAGCCCTCACACGACGTCAAGCGCTTTGTGTTTGTGTCTCTGTGTGTGGGTATTCTTGTAAGGACTGCACAAATTCAAAGCATATGCTTGGATCAAGACATGACTCATGCACCTCCACAGAGCCATCAAAGAGAAGGAGATTCACTCAGCTGACTTTATACGGATACACACACAAACACCATCCATGTATCATTTGGCCAATACATGTAAACATGACTGTGCGTGTGTGTATGACTAGAAACCTTTGTGTCTGTGTGTATAGAAATGTGTGTGAGAATGTGACCCCTCCCTACTGCTTCTTTCCCCTTGAAATAGAGATTGCAGCGATGACTCATTGTGCACTGTATGTGTGTGTGTGTGTGTGTGTGTGTGTGTGTGCATGCGTGCGTGGGTGAGTGAAAGGGAGAGAAGTGATGCCCTCCATTTTCCCTGTCTTTTCTTGTTGTCTTTCTCCTCCCTTCCCCCTATCAGTTTTCTCTTCCTCTCAATCTCCAGCTGATTACCTAATTAAAATGCTAACGATAAGTGGAAGGGAGTCTTTCTCCTCTACACAGCACTTACATGAATACTGCATGACACCTACCAAACAAACCAGTGTACCTGTGTGTGTGTGTGTGTATGTGTGTGTGTGTGTACCTGTGTGTGTGTGTGTGTTCAGATTTCAGCCATCTGTGACAGTATTTTGTTGTTTAGATGTTGTATTGGCTCGTGTTCTTGTGCAGCTAAGGCACTCAACGCTGGATGAAATGGAATACTATGTATTCTGTTATAATCTCCTTCATTACGGTCATTGAGTGAGGTAGCTGCAGCACTCTCTGCTTGTAGTATTTTTTTTTAGACAGCATATGGTTCTGATAGATGGCCGATGGACAAACAAGTCACAACACTAAATTTGAGGTATCTCAGAGATTCACATTTAAAAAATGCTTATCATCAACAATCATTTCTGTTTGGATTATGATTAACACATTAAATATCCATATAAGCACACAAAATGTAGTTGAATAGTCTGAGTTTTTTAAACGGCCTAAGAAAATGACCACAGACCCCAGCGTCCCCGTGCTTTAATGTGTGCTAAAATTTGATCTCGTTCCGCGGTGACTCAAGTGTGTGTCCTGATGACTCCCCATCACTAGGAGTGTGTACTCCAGTTCTCTTCTATTGGTGTAATCTGCTGGCAGCAGCACTGGCCAGCACAAGAGTGGTGTCCTGCCCAGACAAAAGACCTTTAGTACATGCCATTACCACGCTAGAAAGGTCAAACAGGGAGATTACGCTCCTCCGCACTCAAGCTCACAAAGAAGCTACACCTCGATAGCGCTCAGTCCTCTGATAAAGCAGTGGCCAGGATTTGTTGATGCTCTTGATGAACAAAGACGCACAGAAAATGTCTGCTTAAAACACTTAAATCTTGGTGTGCGTTATTGATCATCGGATTGGCCGGGTGATGTCATCTTGTTCCTTTTCCCCTCTTCTCCGTCTTTCCATTCTCGGCTTAGTTTTCTGCATCTCTCTGTTCACCTCTCTCTCCCCATCTCTCACACTCGTTTCCTCCTTTCTGTGTCTCTCATTCCAGCAAGACACTCGTACGTCCCCTTCTCTGCCTAAGCTGGACCTGCATGTGATCCCGGTATGGAAGAAGGGCATCACTGGGAAGGGTGTGGTCATCACGGTCCTGGACGACGGGCTAGAGTGGAATCACACTGACATCTACCCCAACTACGTAAGTCCCCCCGTCGCCAAGGCAACACCCGCGGCAACCATGCAGCTGAACGTACGCCTGTTCCCATGGCAACCCCTGCCCAACCACAATCACACATACTCTTACACACACACACACACACACGCACACACACACAAATTAACCACAGATCAGCCTGAGCACAATCCCTCACGGCACTTTGTGCATGGAAGCCTAATGGATTATTAAAAACTTAAACCATTGAGAGGCGATTCATCCAGTCAGTCTCAGCGAGCATCAGTCCTCCCGTCACTTCAGTGCTATTTTTGAACCCCCACACTCAGATGATATGTGCTCGCCGTCTGAGTGAGTGTACTCGAGCTCTGTCACATTATTTAGTGCAGGAGGACAGGTTAACTAGATGAGGTTCAAGTGCTTTTATGCCCGCAAGGTTGCTCCAGCTTGATGTCATGTGCAAGGGGAGCACTACAGACAGGCCTTGGCAGGCTAGTTCTGTTTGTAAAACACACTGCCGGGTATATCAACACACACATACACACACATACACACACCCATACAAACACGTATACACAGAAACACTCACACACACACACACACGCACAGATGATGACACAAAGGAGGCAGAGATAGAATGGGCTGTGCACACACAGATGGAGCCTCTCTTGTTCGCTGTGTAATTACCTCTCTCAATTAGAGAGCCCTTCATTAACCAACACACAAACACACACTACACTTTGGACACTTGTGCACTCACTGAGGCAAACACACTATTTTCTACCACAAACACATCTTTTTCACATTTCATTTTACTTTTCACAACATGCGTTGTGGTGTTACTGAATTGTCCTTTAACATTTGATGTGAATTTGGTTCATGTCCACATATTCAGAGCAGAGGGTTAAATAAACTATGGTTTATTATATTGCTATTCTAGGGTTATTACTCCTAAAAGACGAATCAGAACATACCAACTTAGTCCCTTTGCAGATCTTTCTCCTGTGAACAACATCCTTCCTCCAAAGGAAATGATGGAATACTTGTTTTCTGTTCTGAAATCACTGTGATGGCCAAACTAAGCAGCAGAAAGAAAGAGAGAGAGAGACAGAGACAAAGAGAGAAAGAAAATCCGAAGATGGCGAAGAGGATAGGGGGAACATTGGTGATGATAGACAGGACTTGTGCTCCAAATAGATTGCACTTATGGAGTGACTCATCATTATGCACTGACCTCAGGGCACTATGATCATGATGTACCATGTGCATGTTCAGGAAGACCATTGCTGTCGTCACTGACACTGACTCACCAGTACAAACCTTTTTCCATCACATCAATACTGCAGTCACTAACTCACCACCTGAGACTAATAGAGAGGAATAAGGTCTGAATGAGTGCCTGAGTGAACCATTTACTTTCATTTAGACTAACAGGCTGATTAGGTTCTCACAAGCAAATGGGATATTTCTCTGCTGTATCTCTAATTGTTTTATTCTTATTATTACTTTGTCTGGTAGGGCTTGTTTTAAAAGCGCAGATAGGCTATAGTCTGCCATCCTGTTTATCTTCACTGTGTCATTACTAAGCTAATCCAATATGTGTGTCAAGCATTCAAGTTTCTCTTCACATGAATTCTCCCCACAGTGTGTTTAATGCTTGCGTTGACCACCTGATGCTCACTTCACACATCTCACCACTCTCTTTTCCTTTCTCATAGGACCCAGCAGCTAGCTATGACTTCAATGACAACGACCCTGATCCCTTCCCTCGCTATGATTCCACCAATGAAAATAAGTGAGTTGCTTGTTCTGTTAATACAATTACCACTATTCCCTGTTAGCTGACCAGGTGGATGATTATGCTATATAAATGGCTGTGATCACCTGTTGTGTGTGACGTTGTAGGATACATCAACGCTAGTCACCCTAGACCACCTCATGCGTTCAGTATAAACAGTATTTTAGGATTTTGATAAAATCTCAGCTAAGAGTTTTAAAGATTTGTTCCAAAGCTTTTGGACAAGAGATAATGATGCCCATTTGCATTTATTTGCTGTAGGTAGACTGTGGCATGACATCAACATTGCTATTAGGTCATCACCCTGCTTACACACGCTGTGACTTTTCAGTAAAACGTAGAACCTCTCCAACAGGGCCTTATGGACTGCGTGTGTGTAGCATTCAGATAACATCATTAGCTCTGTAGATGGATGCTATGCACTTGTGTTTGTGAGCAAGGTCAGGGCACCGACATTTTGTTACATTTGTGTACACATGTTCAAGTAGCATCACCGTGCCATGACATTTCACATGTATTTAGCATTTGGGCGCATGATTTCTGTTGACAGCAATGAAACAAATGTGGCAAGTGCACATGAAAATGAAGAAGGATAACATACACACAGATGACATGGCTATGATTTGTTAGATTATGTAGAGATACAGCAATGTGCATTTCACTGATACATTAACTGATATCAACAGTGACCTGTCAACATGTGTGTGCTTTGAGCATTGAGTGCCCTGTTTTGGGTTGCTTCAGTGGTGATGCAGAAGAGAAGATGCTGTCTCGATTTACACACACACTACATTTACACAACTCCTCAAAGACATAAGATCAACACATGCTGTAGGGTCAAGACTTCAATATGTCTTCTTGCAGCTCCTGCCTTGTCTATGCTGATATGGGTTGTCATTGATCAAAATGGACAGATTTTAAAACGATTAGGATCGAGCCAGTCAGCCTGAGATTAAAAGATATGAAAAGTGACTCATAAAATGTGTGAGGTGGAGGTCGCACTGGACGAGAGGAGGACGAGACCACGGTAGAAGCATGCAGCAAAGGTTCTGCACAGAGCTGTTTGTGTAATCCACTTCCGTCCGACTGCTTGCTCCAGCTGATTGCATAACAACCTCAAAATTGAACCCAACAGCCCAGACCAGCATCCTATAGTCAGAGGCAGACACATTACTCCTCGTCTCAAAGTGGGTTCATCTGCAGTCTGTGAGTACATTTTAGCCAACAAACTGCGTTATGTAATGTCTCCTCTCATTTTACCATTTTTGTGGGTAAAAAAACAGCTTCAACTGTTTTACCAGACTTTCTAAATTACTGAATAGCATGTCTATAAGACTATAATGTAACTAACTGGTGATAGCACCTAGAGAAGATAAGAGATGTGGACCATGTCACATGATCAGCAAAATCAACATAAAAATAGAAACTACACATCCTCTATATGGCCATATGAATTTAGAAAGAGCATTCAATTCAATGGGCATTTGTCAGAGGAGCAGAGTAGTCTAATCCAGGAATACGATAGAATACGATATTCAGGAACATAATATTAAAGAGAGGAGTGCATCCACAACCAAAACATTATGAGGAAGGATTGTGGGCACTCTGTGAAAAATGGTGGTAAGACATTGCAGTCAGACACAAACCGCTAGTGACAGGCTCGTCAGACGGGCGAGTGGCGCGTCAGCAGAGACAGGAGGAGAGGTGTTGAAGGTAGAGCACCAGTGCATCAGGAGGACATGTGGAGCACACGCTGTGCAATGGATTAATTATTTCAGAGCCACACAGACGAGGAAAAACACTCATTAATTTCTCTCCCCTGCACTATTCCTCTCTCCTGTTCTCCCTCATTCTCTCTCCCTCTCTCGCGCTCTCTCTTTCTCGCTCTCTCTTTCTCTCGATTTCTCTCGCTCTAGCACACGCTCTCTCTCTCTCTCTCTCTCTCTCTCTCTCTCAGACAAAGCCTTTCACTGGGTGACTCATTCGCTGCCAGCTGTGCTGGCTGTGGATTCAGACAGAAGCACACACACGCACACACACAAACACACACTCTCTTCATCTCCGCCTTTGTGTCAGGCCACTCGTTAGTTATCAGCGCGGGGGATGTGCTTGTGTGTAATTGCCTGCGCCATACAGACTCATTTAGATCTCAGTGGCGACGGGGAGGGAGGGGGATCAGTCTATGAAGGCCTGTCATTACACAGGCTTTTAACAACAGACACCATCACAAGCACACAATGTTATCAAACATTCAGCCAACAAGACAGCCAAGTGGTTCACTTCGTGTGTGTGTGTGTGTGTGTGTGTATCTGCATAGACACACGTCGATTTTGAGGTTTGTTATGTAAGGTGTCTTTATTTATCAGCCTTTGTATCGTAATTAGTAATATTATTAACTAATGGTTTGTATTTTGAACCAGCAAATTCTATTAAAAATTCCTAATTATCAGCATTGCTCAAATGATGATTTGCTTCTCATGACTCACGTTTTATCATGCATCTAGTAAGCTGGTGTGGGTGAGACTGTGCATGTGAAGGAAATTGATTATGTCTGTTTTGTTGTGTGGTTTTAATCAGTGCTTTTCATCAGAGGAATCATGTATAGAGCACATCTGAGAAGAGTTATGATAGGTCTTTCTTCCCGATATCTCTTTCTATCTATACGTAAACAACCTTATCTTGGTACTCGGTGGATTAGTTTGTTTATGTGCAGTCTCTCATCCTCTCTCTCTCTGTCTCTCTCTTTCTGTCTCTCGATCTTTTTCTCTGTGTGTGTGTGTGTGTGTGTGCAGGCATGGTACTAGATGTGCTGGAGAAATTGCCATGCAAGCGGACAACAACAAATGTGGAGTCGGGGTAGCATACAACTCCAAGGTGGGAGGTAAGGAAGCACATTACAGCACGTCTTTGTGTTACATACCAGGAGGACCAAATGAGTGAGTGTGTGTGTGTGCGTGTGAGAAAGAGAGAGAGAAAAAGAAGACAGAGAGGATGGAGAGAGGGAGAAAGGGAAAGGTTGTAGGGTTAATAGTGGAAGAGTTGAGGGTAATGGTGGAAACATTTACCTTAATTTCAATTTGGAGAACAAAGCAAGTTAAAAGTGTTGTTCTTACTCTTATCAGATCGAGTGTCATTTTTATGTGTGAGACTGACTGTGTGAACTAGGGGGAGGGTTGCCTGACTTTTAGCTGCAGGTAATTGCATAACGTTCCAAGTCTTTGACACCATCTCCTCCAAGCCCTGGCCTGTGTGGAACATATCTAACGCAGTTTACATAACTGAGTTATCCACATGAACATCTGTCACTTAGCAAAGCCTCTGGTTCAGAGTGACTCAGAATGTATCATATGAGAAATATTTTTCTTATGTAACATGTCAAAACTGTATCCTATAATTGGTCAGAAATATGTTTCTATTATTTAGATAAATATGCAGTATTTCACTAACTACAGTACTTGTATTTACCATTGTTTGTCCATGTGTCCCTGCAGGCATCCGCATGTTGGATGGGATTGTGACGGATGCCATTGAGGCCAGCTCCATCGGGTTCAACCCCAATCATGTGGACATCTACAGTGCCAGCTGGGGCCCCAACGACGATGGCAAGACCGTGGAGGGGCCTGGCCGGCTGGCCCAGAAGGCTTTTGAATACGGCATCCAGAAGGTACATGCTCAGAGACCTGGAGAAACTTTAAGCATCTCTCACACACACACACACACACACACACACACACACACACAGAGGGTGACAGGGTGAGGTAGAGAGTAACTGAATGATGTAGCTAGATGCACAAACAATGCGCAAATTATTAAGCAGAAACTCAAAGGGCCATTAAATTCCTTTGATAAGTAGATATTTTGTATGAACTCATATGTAAATCCGTCTTGTTGTGGTGTAAATAAATGTGTGTGGGGTGGTCTATTTCAGGGTCGAAATGGAAAGGGCTCCATCTTTGTGTGGGCTTCCGGTAACGGCGGTCGCCAGGGTGACAACTGCGACTGTGACGGCTACACTGACAGCATCTTCACCATCTCCATCAGCAGCGCCTCCCAGCAGGGCCTGTCGCCATGGTACGCCGAGAAGTGCTCCTCTACCCTCGCCACCGCCTACAGCAGCGGGGACTACACCGACCAGAGGATCGTGAGTTTAGCCGACCGCTCTCATCTGCTCGCTCATTCACATGTCTCTTGTTCTCTCTCTCACTCAGTGTTTGTCTGTCTTTGCCTTTCTTCTTTGTCTGTCTTTGCTCTTCTCTTTACTCTCTCTCGCTCTCTCTCTCTTCACTCCATCCCCTCTCAATCAATTTCTTTTGCTCACTGTCCGTCTCTGTCGTTTTTTTTGCTGTCCTCCTGTCTCTCTCTTTCTCACGGCTCCATTCCTTTTCAATCCATTTCTTTCTCTCACAGATTTCACATTGAACACTCACAGACTCCTATTGGCGACTGTTCTCCCAAGACTACTCTACCGTGCTGTCTCTGATTGCTTCTCATTGATTTCTTTGAAAAAACTCTCCGTCTGTCTGTCTGTCTCACCCGCTCGCTCGCTCTCTCATCCACTCTTCTGCTCCTTTCTCTCCTATCTTATTCTCCACCAATCTATCACAGCTCCCTAAGCTCTGTCCATCCCTCTCTCAATGCCTCCCCCTCTCTTATAAAATCCTCCCTTCTATCTGTCTGGTGTGTGTGATGTGGTGAGAGACAGTGGACTGCATACTCAGTCCTCAAGCTTGCCATATAAACTTTATAAGCCATGAAATTTACACCACGTTTAAATAGCCCCCGTTTGTCTTGCTGTCACCATGCTTGGTAAAGACAGCGGGGCTAAAATAAGCCTCAGGCCTGACCCGACAGCTCTCTCAGAGTCTGAGTCGTGTTTCTCAGCGGGTGTTGACTAGACGATGCCATCGATCTCTGGAGTGTGTGTGTGTGTGTGTGTGTGTGTGTGTGTGAGAGAGAGAGAAAATGTGACTCATTCCCGCCTGTCCATCATCTTTGCTCTTGCCTAGTCATCGAGTCGGCTTGCTTTGAATCAGATTTGATTGTGTTGGTGTTCATATATGTTTGAACTGTTTGGACTGTATATTATTTCAAACTAATCCTATATGTCAGTCAGATGTTATTATCAAATACAGCATACGGTGAATATTGTACTTATATATTCATATTTTATGCTATTGATTGAATATGTTTTATGTGCTGCCTGAGGATGTGTGTATAATTTTTCCAAATTTGGGTTTGTACATTGAATCAGTTCAGTTTTGTCTCCTGTAGGCATCTGGGTGTGACTCACACAAATGAATACATGTTGATGAGTCACATGTGGTGTTAGTCTGTGCTGATTATTCTCCTGGCTGTGTCTCCGCAGACGAGCGCTGATTTGCATAACGAGTGCACAGAAACACACACAGGAACGTCTGCTTCTGCCCCACTGGCTGCTGGGATATTCGCACTGGCTCTGGAACAGAAGTATGTCCATGATCATCCATTTGCAGTTTCCCTTCCAAGTCTAAATAGCTGTTTTATCCCAATTCTAATGACCAGAGAAGCTAAGAAAAAAGCTAAGCTGTCATTTTACCTGGTTTCTGGTTTCTCAGTTATTGTCTGCAGTTACCACTTATAGTCTTATAGACTATGGTCATAGTTATTGACTTTGTGTATGATGTTGTGGTGCTAAGTAAACACATTCACCTTCTCCACATCACAGTCCAGACCTCAGCTGGAGGGACCTGCAGCACATTGTGGTGTGGACCTCTGAGTTTGACCCGCTGGCCAACAACCCAGGCTGGAAGCGGAACGGGGCAGGTCTGATGGTCAACAGCAGGTTCGGGTTCGGCCTTCTGAACGCCAAAGCCCTGGTGGACCTGGCCGACCCAGCCACCTGGAAACACGTACCGGAAAAGAAGCAGTGCATCGTCAAGGACGAGACCTTCGAGCCCAGGTGTGTGTGTGTGTGTGTGTGTGTTTGTGTGTGTGTGAATATGAATGAATGAGAGAGTGAGGGTGTGTTTGTGTGGATTACTGGATTAGTGCTTTGCTCATTTTTAGCTCACACATCTGTGTATAGTGACCTAGATGAAGAAACTGCACATGCTGTCCCATGCCCTGACTTCTGTGGAATGTGCCTGCAGTACAGCATCATCACATTTAGTGGCCTTGACCTTATCATAGACAGGGGTTGGGGATTGGACATCTGGATGTTGGAATCTATTGCCTCTTGCGGAAGAAAGATGTTCTGTTATCATGTAGTTGGCCATACTTATTTGGAAAATGCCTTGCATTTATAGTTTATTCAAATTTTGATGTGTTGACCACAATAGGCAACAGTCTTACACTTTTATTGTAATGTTTTGCAAAATCCATCTCTTTCTAAAACACTCCCCTGATAAGACAGCCCTGTTGCAACACCCAGAAATTCTGAAAAACCCATCCAAGAGCGTAATCTCGTTAAGTGAAGACAGCCATTTCACCCTAATGCAGGAAATGCAGACATTCATGTGGATGTAGATAGTATTTAGCAGGCATGCCAGAGCCACACTTATCACAATAATACGTACAGAACAAATACACACACCACACACACACACACACACACACACGACAGATAAACTCTTCAACCCTTTCTGCCATCTGTTGCTGTTCGTGTTAATGCAGCTTCAATCATAACGGTAAATGATGAACACGGATTTGCTGTGCATGCGCGTGTCTGTGTGTAACGTGTTTGTATGTGTGTGTTTGTATGTGTGTGTGTGTGTGTGTGTGTGTGTGTTTTCATGTGTCTCTTTCCCTCCTAAGTCTCTGTTTTCCTTGTGGGTGATGAGAGACGGAAAAGATGAGATTTGGGTGTGTGTACTGATGTAAGAAGCAGTGCCTGCTGTGCCCAGCAGCAGATGAGCTGGTGCTGTGGATGTTAAACCTCCTCAGCTACACCACAGGGTCACCAACCCAACACTTCTGCCTTTTATTTAGCACTGCTTTTCACAACTTTTCACAACAACACATTGGGTAATGCTGTCTGGGTCTGCCATGCTTTTGAGAAATACTTTTCATTTTATTTTATTTCGTTTTATTATTTCATTTTAAATTAAAAATTTCAGCACAACATTGTCTTTGTCAGAGTGTAGGATCTGCATTAAAGTAGAAATACATCGTAAAGTCAAAATACATCGTAAACTTTATTTTATTTTTAAGAATGACAATTTTTAAGAATGGCATTTACACGTTTTACCTTATGTGATGGACCTTAATGTGATGGTGAACATGAACATGAATTGATTTTTGTTATTTTTGAATGTATTTCGGGGGGATGGGGGTATTACTGACTGACTGACTGAATGAATGAGTACACCTGAGCAGATGGGTGTTCTTCCCTGGGGGGATTAGTGCTCCAGTGGTCTGCCTGCTTCAGGAAATTCTGCTAAAGTAGGAAATGCATCATAAAACCATTCTCTGGGAAGCCAGTGCAGATGCAAGCATTAGGAATCTCTATGCTGAGAGAGAACAGAGGGATCATAAGCCATGGGATTCCATCCATTTACCACTGCCTTTCAGTTTTCAGACTTCTGATGCTACACACATTAAATGTTCAGATACAAATCTAAAGACTAAGATGAACAGGCATACAACACTACCAAGTAAACACACATGGTCGGTATTAATGGAGCCTAATTCACATAATGGAAATGCAAGGATTTTAGTCCAAGCATGAGAGGCCATCGCAGAGCGGAAACATCCCATTTCTCTGACGAGACTAATTCCAGACTAATCAGTGTTGGCTCACTAATCCCTCAGTCACTTGTGATGAGAAGCCGGCATCACTGCCAGCGTGGAGCGTAGCGTGGTGTGGAGGGGGGGGGGCGAAGGGTAACCTGGCACGGGCATGGTCGGTCATCGTTGTCGTCACATGTCACGGCCGCGTCGAGGCCCGCTTGTTTGTGGATAGTATTTGCTGCGTCTTTTTAATCCACCGGGATTATTAATCCGGCCTTGGCTTGTTTGAGTTTCGGAAGTGTACGCTCCATTCATGTCTGTGGGATTAACTCAGAAACGGCTCAGGCGGTAGCCAGGGAGAGCAGGGTAGTGCAGAGGGAGCCCCCCCCTACCCCACCCCCACCTCCGACATCACAGCTGATCAACCAGTGTCATTCTCAGCAACAGCTCCTGTCTATTCACCTGTAAATGAATGCACAGATTTCAGGTCAGGGCTCATTTATAAGGACAGGTGAGAGTGAGTGCCTGTCTACACCCTAATGGTCCATGCATGATGAATGGGTCAAATGATCACGAGATAGAACTTATCCATGGCACACTCCTCATTGCACAGAATCAAGCAGCTGAGTTGTCCATAGAATTGCAGCATTATAAATGAATATTTTTTTTGTGTGTGTGTGTGTGTGTGTGTGTGTGTGTGTGTGTGTGTGTGTGTGTGTGTGTGTGTGTGTGTGTGTGTGTGTGCACGCGCATGCTCAGACCCCTAAAAGCAGCAGGTGAGATCACCATAGAGATCCCAACCAAGGCATGTGCGGGTCAGGAGAATGCTGTGACCTCATTGGAGCATGTGCAACTGGAGGCCAGCATAGAGTACACCAGGAGAGGAGACCTGCACATCACACTCACCTCCCCATCAGGTACACATACACACACACTCACAGACATATTCTTACACACACACACACACACACACACACACACACATATGCACACAGACAGACATATGCACTCAGGCATCTGGGGACAACACACTCATATTTCTCTGAAGCACGTGGGCACACACACACACACACACACACACACACACACACAATTACACACATACAGTACATGCACAGACATCAGGGACACCCATATCGTCCTCCTTAGGTACAAACACATACACACACACACATACACACACACACTGACAAAGGTGTTTCTATGCTTAGGCACCACCACAGTGCTTCTGGCGGAGCGGGAGAGAGACACGTCCAGCAATGGCTTCAGGAACTGGGACTTCATGTCAGTTCACACGTGGGGAGAAGACCCCTCAGGCACCTGGACCCTCAAGATCACAGACACTGTAAGTCTCCAATATGAACAGCTTTCATCCTCTTGAAGCAAGTCTCTTCTATTAGTCTGTTCATTTCACTTTCCTTCACCGCATCCATTTCCATCTCCATCTGTGTGGCTTTGCTCCTAAATATTTGATCATCTGCCACTGGGTCGTTATCTGTATCCATCACTCTGCCCTACACTCATCTATTACTGTAATCTGACCATGAGCATGATGCAACATTAAGTCTCTCTCTCTCTCTTTCTCTCTCTCAGTCTGGTCGTATGGAGAATGAAGGGCAGATAGTCAGCTGGAAACTGATCCTTCATGGAACTTCTGAGCGTCCGGATCACATGAAGAAACCGAGGGTGTACACGCCTTACAACGCCGTCCAGAATGATCGCCGTGGTGTGGAGCACATGGAGGCCATGATGCAGGTGTGTGTATGTGTGTGTGTGTATGTTCATAAGTGAACCCGTAAATGAAACATGAAAGGAATTACACTATTCAAACAGTTACGTAACAAAAATGATAAATTAAATAAAATTATAAAATAAAATTGTTTTCATAAAAGATGATTAAACAAATGCTCAATATCCAGTATGTGCTGTTGTGTTGAATAAAGTGTTGAACACTTTCTTTTGTCTCTTAGGAAACCCCCACGGAGAAGCCAGCGCAAAAGGACCCCCCTGTCCCTAAGTCACCTCCCTCTTCCACCCCTGAGGAGGCAGCACCTTCCTCCTCCTCATCCACCTCCTCCCTGGCCCTCCTGCGCCTCCTACAGTCTGCCTTTAACCGGCAGAGCCCTGTGCTCCCTCCCCAGTCCCCTGCCTCTGCCGTCCGCACCCAGCAGAAGGAGGAAGCGAGGGAGCGAGAGAGAGAGAGGGAGAAGGAAAGAGAGAGAGACCGGGAGAAGGAGAGGCAGAGGGAGAGGGAGCAAGAGCAGATCCCCGAGCAGAAGTTCTACCAGGCCCTGGAACGACTCAAAGAGCAGCGGGAACCAGAGGAGAGCCTGTACCGCGACTACAGTGAGCGCTTCTATGGAAACCAGCCCTACCGGCACCGTGACGACCGCCTCATCCAGGCCCTGTACGACATGCTGACTGACAACACACAGTGAGGAGGAGGAGGAGGAGGAGAAAGAGGGGAGAGGGAGGCGATGGGGGTGGGGATGAGGGGGGTTGTGGGCGGGGGTGGGGGGCATAGGGATGTGTAGTGGAAAACTTTTAATGAAGACTTCACAAATCCAAATGAAAGGATGGGGATGAGGTTAAAGAAAAGGTAAGAGAACGAGGGATGGATGGTAAAGTGAGCAGTGGATGGGGGGATGAGAGTACTCTGGAGGGATAAGAGAAGATGAGGAGAGGGGTTGTGGGTGAGGGAGATGACTCAGGGAATAGGGGGGAGCAAGAGGAAGGAGAGCGTGATGGAGGGATGAAAGAAATATATTACAAGAGGAAATGATTCTATCAGGAAGATCCTGAGAGTAAGTGCTAGTGGGGAGGGTGAGGAAGTAGGCCTGGGCAATAGACCAGATAAAATCATCACTGGACAATTTCAGCACACTTACATCACATTTTAGGCTTTCACATGCTATAGTGCTTTGTTTGACATTACATAAGGGTTTAACCTCCTGAGATTTAGTAGACTTTGCTCAGAGACCGATATTTGATCTTTGGCACTTTATTTTAATAGACCGGCCACTAGAGGTCAGTAAAATGGCATGTCTGCAACAGCAGCAAAGCCAATGTGCCAATACCAAACAAAATGCTATCGAATTGAAATAAGTAAACATTATATAAGTGCCCTTCAGTGACTGAGTGGATGAATCCAGCCCAAACCACCTGGAGTTCTCCTGAACATAGAATCCTGTGAACATAGCCTACTGTCCACTATATCTGAGCATTTTCAGAGTATATAATACATATTGCCCAGGCCTGAATGGATGGAGATGACCAAAGACAGGGCTTCAGGATAGAGGAGCTAAACTCAGAAACAAAGAGCGAAGAAATAGAAGAAATAAGGTTGGAAATGAGAAAGGAGATAAGGATGGTAGCGGGGGACAAGCGTGCAAGAACAGGGGTGAAAAATGAGGGAGGATTGGAGGGGTGGGGATTTTAGGGAATGAGAAGCTGTCACACTTCCAAACAGGTCATTTTCTGCACCTCTGATTCCAGCCCACAGCATTCTGGCCTGTCAGTATGAATGTGTTTGTCTTGCTGCCTCTCTGTCTCTCTTCAACAGATATTCTTCATTCTGTTCTTTGTGAAGGGGAAATTATCCACAAAATCCAGTGTGTTGAGATTTCTGGACAACATTTGATTTTATTGTCATTGTGAAGTCAGTTAGTCAGTTGTGACATCTGGCTATTTCACCAGCTGCAATCAAATTGCTTTGATGAAGACCATAGACTTCAACTCAACCGAACATGGCATAAAGTTTTAGGAGACTGTTTGAACCTTGACATCAAAAAGAATTGAAATCACAGAAATCTTTTGACGTGGATTTTAGTGCTAATTCTCCCTGGGAAGTGTCTAAGCAGAGGCCTTAGCAGTAGCATCTCTGTTAAGTACTTTCTGTCATGCGACCAGGTTAGCTGCACTCAGATTGGTGTGTCCCAAAGCACAACTCCTCGGGGTCTAATTTTAGGCAATCATCTCATGCTGACATCATCTCTGTCCCTTGCTGCTGCATGCAAAATTTAAGAATAAGTAAACTTCTCCTTTATTTCTTTAAGTATAGATTATAGATTATACAAAAGACAATGATTGTATGTTGTTTTGTATGACTTCCTTTACCTGTGTTTGAGATTGGACTCTGTATTCAACAGACACTTTACTGTCCATGCCCATAAAGATTTAAATGAGTAAAATCTATGGCATTTAGCAAAACAATTATGTATTCTACATACATACTGTATTCTATTAATATGACATTTTAACTGTAGGGATTACTCAACAGGGTGTCTCTATGTATGAAACCGTGAATTGTCTGAAGGTTTTGCACCTTAATGCCAACTTAAGATCCCTTACGTCTTGAATTTAAAATCTGAACGGGGGGCACCCTCTTAGGATATCAAGAGTTATTTAGTGAATTAAGATTTCAAGATGATCACTTTCAAATGCACAGTGCCATTATTTTTAGCCAACACCAGCTTTCCAAGATTGGCAAGATTTTGCATTGGCCTTTGCGTTATTACCTCAGTATAGACTAAGTTCCACTGTAACTGTGTTACCTTTAGCAACTAAGGACTTGGTTGGTACTTTATACAGTTAAGACGTATGTTTCAGTGTATCTGATAATCTGTTATTTTCTGAAACGTTCAAAATCAAACTTTGCTTTCCTGGGCAGGTTAATATTGACTATGGTTTAATTTTATATCAAAAGAGCATTAGATAAAGATGGTTTATTTTTCTAAAAGAGAGCCTTGCAGTATGACAGTAAAATATTTATGATCTAAACCCCTAAATACCAATAGAGTTTTATTTATTCGTCATCTCATTCTTTGTCAAAAGTAGACTCTTGATAATGTTATATATCTGCAACTAATTATCTATCAATAAACCCTCCTCTGTTGTGGTGGTAAAGGGTGGAATGTGCCTGTCTGTGTTTCCTGGTCTCTCTGTCAAACAGGCTTGTGTGCTGTTGTTGCCATCTGGACAGTTTTGGAAATCATACAGTACTGATGCTTTGCTCGGTAGGTTTACAAAGTGCATGTCAGACACCAACATCTAGATTTGCCCAGCATTTAAAGAGCTTGCTAAATATCCTGACTGTGTGTTCTGTTGAGATTCAAAAGCGCAGAGGAGATTGTGAAACATATTTTCAGATCTTCCTTTTGAGTGCAGTCTTCTGATTTGCATAGTCTGTTTGGTAGAGGATTACCTACTTATGACACATCATCTGAGCCTGATGGTTCCCCAATGTTCTTAGTTAAAGGTTTGTGTTGAAGATTCACATTCTTTATATCCCCTATATAACAAAACCAATTCACATCTTTCATACTAAATCACGAGTCTGGGTTATACCAGTTGATCTATTTATGGCAGTGGGACAGCCTGGGTCTTCTATCCCAAAGCCCTTTCTGTCAGCCTTTGATACATCTCTGCATTTGTGTGGTCATGTCTGACCTGGATTGAAAGGGTGTTCCTAAGCTTCCAACTTTTCCCGTAGATGGTTAAGATCAGAGAGTATCAGAAGAGAGATCAAAAGAGTGGCTGAGAGAAAAAGAGTTAATTTGTCTTGTAAAATTATGCATAATCTCATGTAGCCGGTGTGCATTTTGTTTTATGGGTTATCGTCTTTTCTTTCTTTCTTGCTGGACTGACTAACTCTCCTGTCTAGCCTAATGCTGTTCAGAAATCCTCTGAAACAGTTTTTTTTTCAGTGATGTGCTATTGAGATTTCAGTTGGAATTTGTTCATAATAAACTGTAAAGTTACCTTGCAAGTGAAATACTTTGTGTTGTGAGTGTGCTGGCTTCAGTGTGTGTAGAGACCAGTAATGGAAAGAAGCTGTGGTTGCGTGCTGTGTGTCCTGTTTATCATTTGCCCATAAGTCATATATGGGCAAATATATATGTATATATATACATACATATATATGTATTCCTGCTGTGTCTGCGCACAAACATCCCTTAAACATCATTTGGATCATGGGTACAAGCAATAAGTCAGGGAGAGAGGAGTGAGGAATCGACAGACATGAATGAATGAAAATGTTTGTCTTCAAGCAGGAGTTAATGACGGGAAATTCACAGAATCCCTTTGTGTATTTCAGCTCTTTGAATACACACATGCACACACAAGCCCATGCACATCCACAAACACATGCACACATACACAAACACACACACACACACACACACACACACACACACACACACACAAACCTTTCTCAAGACTGTACTTGATTTGCAAGTACAGTTCACCCAAATTCTTCAGTGCACAGTGCCCCCTTGTGGTGACATATGAGATCTTTAGCCTACTTGCCAAAAATCCATGTTCACCCAGTACAAATGCCAACACTCACAAATACATGCTATCACTTTCAACAAAAGAACTTAACAAGGGAAATGGGATTTCTGGGACGCATTAAATATGAGTGGGATTTTCCTAAATCCATCCTTACAGCTGTCAAACAGCCCAAAGACTTTATAGGCCAAGAAGGAGAAGAATGCAGAAGTTGATTAGTTGATTTTGAAATAAAGATGTAAAGTTTTAGACATACCTAGCATTTCATTGCTCCTCTCTGAATGAATATGTGTGTGGTGTCTGTTTCAAGAGGAGCTTCTTTTACTAGCTGCTAATTACAGTTGGCTGCAAAACCAGGTTGTGCGACAGTCCATAAAAGTAAACATTTTCCAAAGGACAGAACTTGATTGTTTATGAGCTACAGGAAGGGACTGGGTCCTCATAAGAAGGAAATGGTCAGGCTTTCCCTTACATTCAAATTCAAAAATCAATGCACTAAATTTTCTAGCATTTTCTAAGATAACTTTATTTTGGCATTCTGTTATAGCCCACCGATATTCCACGCACATTTTAAAATGTAAGACGACTTCCTGTAATGCAGAAAACCCAGCCCAGTGAGATCACTTCATCAGAATTGAGTACAGTGACCAGAGCATACATCTAAGAGATCCAAAAGGTCTAGGCCTCTCAGGCTGAGCAGTATTGCAAAATAAATGTTTGCAGACATTATGGGAGGGTATTTGGCTTTCTTCTTCAAATATAAAAATAGCACATAGCTTTCCAACAACAAAATGTAGGCAATGGTTTGGTCACACAATTCCAAATGTTTTTACAAGAGATTGAGGTTTCACACATATTGTGGCAGAATATATTGCTTAAATATATATTTTGCTCCTCAAAACTGTAGGAGACATGAGGTATATTTACAAGCTTAGGCACAGCTAATGCTAATGTTTCCTATTAAAACTGAGGTATGAGAACAACTTCAAGCAACAAGCCTCAAGCAATAACTGCGGCAATAGGAGAGGCCCAGGAGAGTGCTACTGTAAATGGACTGCAGTTGTTTATATAGAACAGCATTGACTAAGAAAGACGGTAGACATCTGGTATGCTCAGACCACTTATTTGAGATCATAGTTGGCAGATGAGAGACGACTGTGAAAACCTCTTTTAGTCCACGTGCAGTCCCACAAACTCTTTCTTCTTCATACCTCTTATTCTCTCGCTTCTTCACTCTCTTGATTTTCCCCCCATCTGGTAAGTTTGGTTGTATGCCAGGAGAACAGATTCCTGAAGCCTGTAAGAGATTGAGAAAGCAATGAAGAGGGAAGGAGAACAGGGGGAAAGAGAGAGAAGAAAAGAAGAAGGAGGAGAGCCTGGGGCTAAGTTGAAGACCCGGAAAATGAACCAGGGAATATAATGAGGAAAGAGAGAGAAGAATTTAACAGACACACACTTCAGTGAAGAGACATTCAAACAGAGGAAAGGGAGAAAGATGGCACGCCTCCCAGCCTTCAGGCTGCCCCCAGGTCAGTGTTACAAAGCCTTTGGTCTTGTTTCTGTTGCTGCAAACCCCCTCCTCTCCCTCCTCTGACTCATCCCCAACTCCCTTCTCTGTACCTCCATCTTCCCTTCCCCATCCCTCTGCTCCCCAAAAACTGCTGCTACAGTTATGACGTAGTGCCAAGGCTTTTTTGACGCAAACGAGAAAGAAAAACAGAGCGTGAGAGGGTGGGGTCCACTGTACACGTCAGTTATCAGTAATGCATGAATGTTGTTCAGAGTAAAATGAGATGAATGCTATTGCGTGGGTGTGCGTGTGTGGTGTGTGTATTCAAATTCCAAAGCAAGGAGAGAAAGCAAGAGAATGGTCCTTTCAGTTGACAGGACGCCAGCAAGCCATTGCAGCTCATCAGCAATTGGGCGTTATGGCCCAGAGTCATGGTGCACCTAAGGCCAAATGACGAGAGAATAGACAGGCCCTATTGGGTGGTAACATTACACATGGCATTAGCACAGTCATGTACATACTACATACGTGTGTGTGATGTGGGGTAAAGACGGAAGAGTATAATGGAGTAGACAGAGAGAGAGAAAAAAAAAACAAAAAAGAAATGCTAGTGAACGAAAAAGCGAGAGAGCGGCCATTTTGTGTTATTGCGCATGAATCAGGCGTGGAGGGCAGCCTGCTGAAAGCCAGCAGAAGTCCAGTGTAGCTGGGAAAAAGTGCTGAAGCAGAGCTGGCGTTGGGTTTGATGGATTCCCGGGCTGACATGCTGCCAGACTCTCTTTACTCGCTCTCTCTCTCTCCTCTCTCTCTCACACTCTCTCTCTCCCTCTCTCCAAAAAGGAGCATTCCTGTCATGCTTCGCAGGGTGCTGCAACTCAGAACACTTTCAAACTGCTCATTTTTGCCTCAGAGAAGTGTATGACTATTTCAGTTCAAGCAAAACCATTGCTGCACAGTTGTCTTGTGCATGTGTGTCCATGTGCATGTAAGAGAGAGAGGAAGAGAGAGAGATAGGAAGAGAAAGAGAGAGAGAGAGAGAAAGAGAGAGCTGCTGGCAGTGCATGCACTGAGGAGTGGGGAAGGAGTGAGTTGTTGGTTTTTCCATGCAGAAGCACATGAGCACACTCTCACTCTCTCTCTCTCTCTCTCACACACACACACACACACACACACACACACACAAGGGTGCTAACAGACTGAGGGTGGAAACTCAAGGTTGTCAGATAGTATCACAGACATATCTCTTTAAGTTCTCCATTAGCTCTATGGTGTAAGTAAAGTATTGTATGTATTGTACATAGGAATACAAAATAAAATATCTATTAGTCTGAGTTTCTACAAAATGCACAAATGTATGTTTTCCATGTATGCTCATGTGCATGTGTAGGTACATGCACGTGTTATATCACATTGGGCTGACACACCATATGTGGCCGGTGATCCCTTTGCCTCTCATCTCCATGTGTCTTACCTGGCACACCTCCACAATCTGCTTCATTCTGCCCTCGGGGCCAAGGCAGCTTTAAGTGGCAGCAAACCCCGCAGGCAGGCTAACGGTGCGGAATGCATTGTGGCAAACCTTTCTTTTTTTTCATTTCCATGTGTTTCCCAGGCTGCACTGGGCTCCCAAAGGGGTTTGCCATAAAGCACCGTGGGTGAGGTTATTCACACGGTCAAACAAAGTGCATTGTGAGCAAGCTTTAAAAACCGAGAGCTGCCATTGTCTACGTTGCATAGGGCTTGTGTTCAGCAGCGAGAACACGGAGCATTGACCTGTTGCCTCTGTATTGTTCGCAGGGCTGAACCGGCTGACCTGGAGACAGCTCTTCCTGCTCTGCCTGCTGCTCTCTGGGCTCATGTGTGAGTGCTGTGGCCTATGGGAAGTTAACATACAGTAATACAGGATGATACAGTTAAACCACTTCCCTGATATGTACCTAATAGTCTACTAAAGTTTGTGGGTTGAGGTCAGGGACGACTATAATAATCTGGCTATAATGATGTATAACAACACATATAAACACTGAATGACAAAGCATTTTACAAAAAGCATTTTACAAGTTTCCATAAAGATACTATGGCATGAATTCTTTTGCACTGTTCTTTAAATAAGGCTTGTAGAATATATATCTGTCTCAATGTTAATACATGTTTATGCAGTATGTATAACTCATTCAGTGGCATGTGACACCACAAAGAGACAGGAAGAGACAATAGAACATGACTGTGAAACCTAGTCAGAATGTCTGGCTGTCTGATCAGTGCAGTTTCAGGTCTGCATCCAAATGTTCACCTCCTCTACAGAGTACATACAAATATTTTAAATATTTTAAGCTCCTGTCTTCTTTTTATAGATTTCCTGAGGTTGAGGCGACCGGTGACCATCAGGCTTGTCTCTGGGCCCCGCTCAGGGAAAGGTCATGACCCCTCACATCGCCCTACAAAAACACCTTGGGGTGCTCCACTGGTGTGGGGTGACAGTGAGACTTCGGTGCACCAAAGGGCAGAGTATGCACAGCGTTCATTCCGTGTGGGCTGATGGTGCTTGCCGTAGGCCGCTACACGCACTACCTCTCACGCTTTCTCCAAACAGCTGAGATACACTTCTTGCCAGGGCTTCCTGTCAACTACTATGTCCTGACGGACAACCCTGACAAGCTCATCCCAGGCCCTGAACTGGGTGAGGAGCGCGACTTGCGGGTTGTGCCTGTAGCTGAGATGCCAGGCTGGGAGCGCCTGGCCCGCCAACGCATGGACCTCTGGGCCTCCACTATCGACAACCAAGCGCAGCAGGAGGTGGACTACATCTTCTGTGCCGATGTGGACCAAGAGTTCACCAACCAAGTGGGCACGGAGATCCTGGGGAAACTGATTGCCACACTGCACCCGCAGCACTACGGCCAGCCCGCGTATGCATACCCCTACGAGAGGAGCCCAGACTCGCGGGCCTGCGTGCTCGACGAGGAAGGCGACTACTACTACACCTCTGAGTTCTACGGGGGGCTGTGCTCAGAGGTGTTGGCCCTGACCAAGGTCTGCTCCCAGCTCATCCTCCAGGACCACTCGTTGGGCGTGGAGGCCCGGGAGCTGGAGGAGAGCTACCTGAACCGCTACCTGATTGACAGGAGGCCCACTGCTGTGCTCTCGCCAGAATACAGCTGGTGGGATTCCCCAGTGGCGCCCGAGGTCCCACAGAAGAGGCTCATCTCGCTGGGGAGGCAATGTGCCTCACTCAAGGATCAAGGGAAGAGCTCTCTCAACTGTTAAAGGAGAGCAGGAGATTAAAGAAAGAAGAAAAGGACAGAAGAAGACAGTGGAATGGAAGTGACTGGAGAGAGATGTGTGAAGATGAGAGGGGAGCTAAAAGATAATAACCACTTAAGATGTGAATCACGCAGCCTGTGGATTTTGATGTACTATTCTGCGTATATTTTCCTGACATCAAATTAAATATAATTCTAACGCAACATACTTGGTGAAAGTGGAAGGAAGGGGGGAGGGAGATGGAGTATTATAATGATGTTAAATGGAAGGCTGATGGCACATAACTACTATGTTAACGATACTGCTAAACGGCATACACCATTAATCAAGAGCAGCTATTCAGTTCCTTGGATTTGTCATAATGTCAATCATACAGCTGATTAAAATCATCACACTTTATTGTCACCCAAATATCTGCCTATTTTAAATGCTGTGACAAATGTACTTGTGTATTGTATTTGCTGGGTTGAAACAGCAGGAAGAAAAAAGTTGGAAATCTAAGGGGGTCTTTGTGAGGTGTATCTCTCCTCTCTGGACCCACCACTTGCCACACCACTAATGTCAGATCTGAGATACAGCCCAAAGGGGCTGGTTGGTTCTCTGTGATAAGAGTGACTGGAGCAAATGTCTGCTTTTAGCAGCCGGCTCAATCATTAACCCCTGCTGCCGTTTCAAGGTCTTTAAATACCAGGAAAAACACACACAGGAAGCATAAGGAGTGTGAGTGTGTGTGTGTTTGGGGGGGGGGGGGTAGGAGAGGGAGAGAAAGTGAGCCCAAGAGAGGATGTGAAAGGGAGAGTAAATGTGAGTGAGAGAAACAAGGAAACCAGGAAACAAGTCCAGAAAAACTGGGAAAGAGAAACACTGGGAAAATGAAATAAGATAATATGGCAAATAAGACATTAGGACAATAGAGAGAGAGAGATAGAGAAAGACACTGAGTGAATAAATAAGAGAGTGGGACTACTGACTAATGCTGTTTCACATGTGTAGCACACAGGTTTGCACACTCAGCACTGGGAGCAGACTGAACGTGCTCAGCTACAACAGAGACACACAGTTCTGGGCAGGGTGTTCTCTCTGCGGTTAAACTCCTGCCCCTGACTGACTGTGCCCATGTCTGTGGTGTGCCCTCACAAAAAAAGCATGTCACGCAAATAAGGAGGAAAGCACGGTCATACACACAGCCTTACAACCACCCCCCAAGTGAATTAATGTAAATGACGTCTGAGGCTGATGGCATATGGTGCCAACTTGGAGCTCTTTCAGGGCCTCATTTAGGGCCACCTCTGCAGACAGAGAGCGTCCCGGCGTATGTCACAGCTTAAGCAGCCAATCATCTTAGTCTCATCTCTAACACTGAGCCAATCATTTGCTCATTTCCCAGGATTTCAAATGAACAATTGTAACCATTGGCAGCGACGCTGCTAGAAATTTTGGGCCCCATGACAGAAAATTATTTTGGGCTTCCCAAACATTGATTATAATATTAAAATGTTCTCTAGGGCCCCCTATCAGTGCCAGGTCCTTGAAATCATCCTAACCCCCCCCTACCATCTACCATACATCAAAAAACACCAAGGCAGAGATTATCCTCACCATCCACAATCTAGACAGTAGCTATGGCCTCACTTTGCTTTTATTGTCCCAGCGCCATCTTACTGACCTCCACCTGTCATTTTCCCCACAGTTTCATGGCCTTCTCATGGCCTTAATGCCATGTGCTCCCTACACACATGGAAAGTGACTGCCCTCCTCCAATTGGTTACATGCCCAACCTCATAGGTACGTCGCCAGCAAGTCTGTATGCCAATAAACCAGTGAAGCGAACACATTTTTACAACAGAGAAAGAGTGATATCTTGACAAATTTAATTGGGAGTCTGGAAAGACACATGTTTTTATTGGCCTGTCAGACAAATATAAAATCGCATCAATCATTTACATGCACAGATGATTAAATATGTTCAACAATTTACTTTATATGCTTCCTATCGGAACAAATATTTTCAGGTAATTAATGACAGAATGAAGTTCCTTTTAATTTGAAATGTTGTAGCACTTATAGTGAGTGAACTGTAGATAAACTGTGAAAGACAAATAGGAAACACCTATGAACAAGAAGAGATCCCTACTCAACATACTTCACTCAAGGAAAAGAACTGTCTGATCTGAATGTCTTGTCAAGTAATACTGAAATGCTTCTTGAGGGCCCTTTTTTATTTAAGCTGCCTTGAACCATCTCATCTCTCCCCCTACATGACCGCATGAAAATCTTTTGATTGTCTCTTCACTTCTTTCTCTGTCTCTTCGAATCTTCAGATCCTTGCTCCTCTGACTCGCCGGCTGTGACTCGTGTATCAAACAATGGCTGCTAAACGCATCAGTACAATCCTGTCCATTCTTCATTGTGCACTACCAGCAGGCTATGTGAAAAGTGTCCGGGCCGGGCGGCCAGGCGTTTGGCTGCGCCCACACTCGCACTCGGCACGCTGAGCTGGCCACAATGAGCACTTGTGTCAACAACCGCCCAGGGCTGAGAGGAGAGGGAAATGCGGGGCAGCAGATAGAGGAGGCTTGGCGTGCCATAAACAGTCTTGCTCTCAGGGCCATTGTTCCTCAGAAAAACTGTCAGCAGCACACCACAAGAGCAAGACCCATGAGTGTTAACACACATTTGTGCACAGAAGTGCACTAGTGTGGACAGTGTGCACACAGGCAATCAGGCACACATGTGCAAGCGCGCACACACGCTATTCATAACATCCTTACTAAATATCTGTCAGCCTAATGTGTCTGTCTGTGTGAATAATCCTTTGCTTCAATAGACTGCCACTATGGGTGTGGTAGCCTGTCCCCAGTAATCTTTTGGATTCACACAGGCTGTCCCACACCCAGTCTAGTTCACACCACAACACTGAACAACCATCCTGGTCACTGACTCGAAGAGATAAGGCTGATTGACTTCATGATTCTAGCCCATCTTTCCTGAAAGAATTCTAGGGATAGCTAGGCTACAGCAGAAATAAAGTGTCATAGTTCATAATTGTTATAGGATATAATAACAAGTGTTCTTTTCTAAAAATTCTTTTCTAAAACATAGGTCTATTCTTCATAGTTTTTATTAGGCCGAACAAACGAAAACATCTTAGATAAGTTTGTTAACTACCCTTCACCCTGCTAACCACAAGCCTGTTAGCACTTCAGAACCGATGCCCGTGTGGCTCGATTCTGCGATGTTCTATGACGTAAATAGCTCTCTCTCAGCTGATTATTACCAGCACGTGCATTGTCAAACCGCAACAAGCAGGCGGCATTGTCAGCGGCACACTCACACAGGTAGTTAGCTAGTTTAGCTCAGCGTCGTATCGCACGCACACATGTATATGGCCCTGCTACTATGCACATTTCCTAGGATTTAAAGGGCAGGTAGGAGAAAATGAGAGGCCAATCAGACTCACAACTTTAGAACTAACCCTTTCGAGAGTCCCTCCCTCTACTGTCCCGGCGTTGTTCAGTATATGCCCAATCGTCAGAGGGACTATGGTGGAAGGCTGGTAAAGATGGCGGCTCTCTCCGAGGATGGGAGGTACGGACTGAATTGTAGCCGACGGAATGCGGGTAGAATCACAGTATTGCACGTAAAACTGACGGAGACAGCCATAAGAGCGCTAGAAAACTACCAAAACTGTAAGGTAAGTTAAATGAAAAAGCACGGCAACTAAATAGTAAAATGTTACCTACACTTTTTTCTGAAGTTTCCTAGCTTGGAGTGGAGACATTTGCCACGCAGTTTGTTGATAGCTGCTGTGTAGCGGCGTTCTGATATAAACATCCCCAAAAAGACAGCGTTAACTATAAACTAAAAAAGATTCTTGAAAGTCTTCAGTGGAGTGTTAAGTAACTGGCACAATTACTTTTAGCGACCCAACCATTCCTTTTTAAAGCTAAGCGGCAGCACAGACGTTAAGCCAGCACGGCACTGTGATAAGAATTTATACAATTACCATCATGTGTCTTCTTTTCAGAATTTTATCTATAACGCTAATATGGTTAAACCAATAGTACCCCCTCACCGTCCATATGCCAGACGTACAGGATGGATGTCCCTGAACATTTATAGTTTTTTTTTTTACAGTAACGTTAGCAGGTTTGGGATCTTCTGGCTTCTAGCCAGCCTGCTAGCTCTAAATACTTGATAGCGTTAAGGGTGAAGTTGCTAACATTTGCAACTAAAGTCCAGGTATTTAAATAATTTGATGAGCCACTTTAAGAAGCAAACAACGTGGCAGGTTGACCAGCAAGTTGACCAATTTTACAAATGGACTGAAACCGGTGATCGTAGCTTGTAACGTCAGCAAGAAAACTAACGTCGGTTAAAGTAAATAATGGCGGATCGATTGCCTTCTCAGCCTGAAAAGTCTTTTAAAAGGTAGCAAACGTTGTGCTGCTGGTGGAAATAGTCACACTCTTACTGCAGTGGCTTAGCGAGCTAGTTAGCTGTAAAGCTAACAATCGTTAGAAAACGTTTGAGTGACCGTAGACTGTAGTTTCAAATCTACTATGCAAAGTTAGCCATCATTTGCAAGTAGATAGATAGGTTGGTTAGCTGCCAAGTGAGCTTGCGGTGACGCCAGTTTGACGTTGACCTGGCTAACGTTAGTAAGGCTATCGTGGCTAGGCAGTCTGATAAGTAACGGTGTGCCAGAAAGTGAACAATTAGCTAAATTTGGCCATGGGCCAGCATGCTAAAATGGGGGACATTAGATATAAGAATTTCGACACCCATGCCAAATTTATATGATAGAAAATTTCATCTTTCTTGGTAGCTCTATCCACGGGAAATGTCCAGACAGCTGATATGTGGGTTTAGAACATTGATTTAGAAATTAACGTAAACCGATCCAAACTAAAACATTAGCGTTAGCTTGACAAAGTTTCTATCTGTTTTGGTTAGAAAGTTTTGGACCGTACTCAACCAGCAGCTGGTATTCTGTTCGTTTTTTTTGTTGTTGTTCCAAGATGGCATGTGAGCCATTTGTATGCATCTTAATTACTTTTATTTTAGCTTAAATAATTTGAATACGTTTAACATGAGTCATGGTCATGGACGTCTAGAACATTTGCAAATTTACATACGAAATCCCAAATCAGTAGAGTAATGGATGAACTCCGCAGCTTTTGGTTGGGGTGTGTGACAGTCAACAATAAAATAATAGCCTATAATTTAGAACCATCAATTTAATCTAGCGCGAGCGTACTCGTGGGGCAGCTTGCCCCTTCTTGCTAAATCGAGCGTTTAGTACGTGTCACGCACTTGGCTTAAACCTACTCAAACCTAAGCTATGAGGTTGATGTTTTGATAAAACAAGCTCAAGGTACAGCTAAAATGGGTATTAAACCATATGAATAATTAATGACAGTCTGCCACAAAATGAAGAAAACACGACGTTATCGTCCTGCTTCGCGCAGATATTACGGGAAAGTGGCGGTGGAAGTTTTAGAAAAAGGCCATTTGTGCCTTTGCAGAGTGCACACAGCGGCGCCTTACCGCGAACGTATCTACAGTACCCATTTCTCAAAGGATTTTCAGAGGAAGGAAGTGACGTTGGACTGTGCCATATTTTGGAGCAGTTGCAGAATCAGGTGGGGGAGAAAATACCTTTGCTCTGGGAGCACACAGGAGAAAGGAAAACAAGAGTGGTTATCTCTTTATTTTAGTCAAGTCTTAATGTCAACAACACACTTCATAATTGTGTCACTTGCAGTCACACGCCTTGGTTAAATTTCAGGAGGAAGTAAACTGACACTACTAAAATAATTTTGGGGATAGGGTAAGGTGTTATTTCTACACTGTCATTTATTTTTCAGGGATGTTTGACTCAGGAATGTTTCTCTGAACCACATAGCCTATTCTTATCATGTAGCAACAGTGTGTAACTGAAGCTATGTGACTGACCTAGGCTAATTCAGTGATTCCTTTAAAGCAACTGTAAGGTCTTCTGGTTGAAAACTAACACATCCACTGTATAGTCTTACATAATCCTTGCAAATATGACGAACATGAGTATGTCCACTGCAGTGGGCAGATGTGGTGGTGTAAAAGTTTCTCTTGTCCCTTGCATTTTTGCAGTGCTCTTTGTCCCAGACCACAGAACTGCAAAATGAAGAGCTGCACATGAGGTGTAGGAATGGTCATTTGGATATGACTTGCTGTATGATCACTGAAATGTATCTGACAATGCCAGTGCTAGGTCCCTTTAAGCATCTGTATTCTGCACAATTTGATGTTCAAAGAGGTTGTCTTATCAGGAAGTTGTCTTGGCACTTCTAGTTCGTCTGTAGATCATTTGGTTAGTTTCAGTGTCTTAAGCATGCTATGCTAAAGAGATGCAGGTGGCTCTTATTGTGCATGTATGTTTCAGCAACCTGTTCCATCTATGTGCAGACTGGTAACAGGAAGTTTATCTAGTTTTGTCATATTGCCAAAGAAGGGAATATCAAACACCAAGTAAGGTGACCATGTGTTTACACTGCATTCAGTATCATAAGCCCTTTTGTTGACTAGTATTAGATTTCAGTAGCCTAGTTTATATGTTTGTTTTTCTTGTGTGGGATTTTTTTGTATAGCTTAGCTCTCTCAAATGACACACTACTTGGCTTAGGCTAGTTGGGTTCTGTGTGAGCTTGGCACTGCTCCCTGCATAGTGTGTGTTTGTGTGTGTGTGCGCGCGCGTGTGTTTACAGTAGCCCATGCTACATGCCCGCCCCCCCCCCCCCCCCCAATCTTTATACCCTACCTCACAGCCCACTCTCCCAGTTAATCATTGTTAATCTAGCCTGGCAGTGAGACAAGGTGGGCCCAAAGAGGGAAAGTATGATCAACAATGTGCAAGGGCCGAACCCTGCCCGTGCGTTAATGCGCCCATCACAGGGGTTGTTGTCTGATTGGCTACTGGAAGACCATATCTGGCTTTGTATTGTGATTAGTAAGTGAACAAGAGACAGTAAGCTCACCTGTTTGGATGTTTAAACTGTCTTGGATTCCTCTGTGGATTTAACTTTAGACAGTTGTGTGAAACTTGTCCTCCTCAGTGGAATGCTTGAAGCAGCATTCCACTATCAGCACCTTAAAGCTTACAATGTCAGCCTTAAGGGAATCCACTCCAAGCTTTAGACTATACATTCAAAATATGAATGTTAAAAGGACACATTAGGGTGTTGATTGCATTAACCTGTTCTCTGCAACTCATTCATTTCTCTCAATCCACAACTGCTTGACCCCCCCACCCCCTCCCCCTACATACACACATACCACACAAACAAACAGTAGACGCACTGGACTAGTGAGTCTGCTGACATTCATCTGAAAGTGTTCTCTCAGCTCCGACCTCTCTCTGTGTGTGTGTGTGTGTGTGTGTGTGTGTGTGTGTGTGTGTGTGTGTGTGTGTGTGTGGTGTGTGTGTGTGTGTGTGTGTGTGTGTGTGTGTGTGTGTGTGTGGAGGAGGAGCAGCAGTGTCAAAGCTAGTTCCACAGGCTTTGGAAAGCTAAAGTTTTTGCTTTCCATGGGCTTTCTCCAGCTCTGACCTTGGATCAGTTTGTGGCTGGTATATAGCCCAGTTCATATGTTCCTGTGAAGCCAGTTGTTGCTTTACGGGGCCCATAAACAGGAGCTGGCTCAAAGGGGGATTACCTTTTGACACATGTTGACTGATTGATGAATACCAAATTGTCAGTGTGTCCAGCTAAAGCATTGGTTGATTTACTCTTGGCGATTGTTGCTCCACCTGAGCATGAGCAACTTCTAAAGCAGAATTTAATCCACTTCTCTCCTCTCCATTGTTTCAATCTAAATTAAAAGTTTCATAATCTAAATGAAGGGTCTGAAGATCCGAAAGTATATGGTACTTTTACAAAATGAGAATATACATTTTGTTTTTTATTCCAGAATGTACCGTCCTCGCAGCCAACTGTACATTTCCAGGGACTTCAGGGGGTGAGTCACTTACTGTCAGCTCTTAATGTGTCAGAGTGCATTGGAAGTGTTCTTCAAAACCTTTACTGTAACTCAGTGTGACATTATCTGCCAAGGTCTTCTCAGTAAATGGGTAAAATTGGGTGTGTGTGTCTGCTTTGTTACGGGGGAATTTTGTGTATACCTGCTCCACTTTGATACCCATGTTCATGCGCGGGTTGCTAAATCACTTCAGTGTGTGTCTGTATCGGCTGACTGCAGCCCCAGGACAAACATTGGCACACTCAGCCGTGGCCTCTCCATGGGGTTGGGATGGAGGGCTTGGGCTTACTCTTCCACTGCACTGGGCATAAGCTGAGTCATCCCAACCCTACCATTACTCATACACACTTCTATTCCACATATGCATGGAGACACAGACACCTCAGTATGCAAAACTGAAGCAATAGACTAACGTGCCTTATACCCATTAGCCGAGATAAGAAGGAGGGTTATTGCAAGCTACTGGTGTGGTGGCCCTACTTCTGTAGGCAACCTGTTGACCAATCAATTTGTCTGCATCATGTCAGGCAGGCTTGTGTTTCGAGCCATAGGTTGAAGATGCCTCTGTGAGTGTAATAGAGTAGTGTATGTGTTAACTGAGAGGAAGGACTATTTATGGTGGCCTCTGTGTCGACTCCGAACCACCACCACCCCCACCCCAGCCAGCCCCCCTCTACTCCTGCGAAAGTGCCTGGCTACTCTTTGAACCCCGGGATGAGTTCAGCCCAGGAACGGCTATAAATACTATAGCAGTCAGATAGGCTGGAAGACCCTTGCAAACAATATCGGTCAAACACTGCCCCCCCCCGCCACACACACGACCACAAATATACATAACCCCCCTACACTAGCACCTCATCTATGGCCATAGACATGTCCTCTGACCAGCACCATATATGAACGTAAGCAAAGGCACCACTTTCACAGAAGCACCGCATGGATGAACATGGAAATGCCATATATGTTTGATCACAAATGCATGTCATCTCTGTACTCATCTCCTTAATGCAGAATAAATGATGTAAAGGCTTAAAGTAGGCTGCAGTGTTATACTGTGTGTTTGTTTGTGTGTGTGTGTGTGTGTGTGTGTGTGTTTTGTGTTTGGATTCTGCCTGGGTGGTTTTGTTCTTGCAGCGTATCAAGATTCCACGAACGAATGCCCCTGACGGCGCTCAGAACTTTGATTTCTACTTGTCAAATGTTGGCAAGGACAACCCTCAGGGCAGCTTTGAGTGTATCCACCAGTACATGTCCAGGTATGAAGACACACATACACTCAACACACCCACACTACCCACCTTAAACACAAACATCTGTCTGTCTGTCACCTCTTGAGCAGACTCAAACCCGCACACCTGGTCTGCACAGCCACAGCTAAACCACAGATCCTCCCAACATGTCTCCACTGTTAAAACCAATTCATAAACCTGTCAAAGTCTGTGCACACCTGTAGTCCACACCTAAACCACACGCCTGTCCACACCCCGAATTTCACTTGGTTGAGAGTGTTGCGATTATGTCCCTCAGCAATGGGTTGTATGCATTGTAGCTGTCACTGACACTCGTCTTTGTTTGTTACCTGTTACCACATCAGATGTGTGAGAGAGTGCAAGACTGAGAGCCCATTTCAACGATAAGCCCCAAGAGGCTGTTGGGTTCCACTAATTGTAAAACAAGCAAAGCGGTGTTATTAGGCACGGTGCAATACCCCCCCGGATGTTCTAAAATCGCTGGCAACTGACTGTAGGTCCTTGATGCAGAATAAATGTATATCTAGTCAGAGCAGCATGAGAAGGGTTCATACTTTCCTATCCGTTTACCACTCAGAGGCACTTTGCAGGAGAGTGACTCTGAGGCCACACACACATGTGAAGGGGCAGGGACTAGCACATTTGCTAGGCTGCAAGGAGGGAACCTGCTCATGGCTGCTCATGCTCATGACCTGCTCAAGATCTGCACATTGTTATCGGAAACGCCCAGATATTTTAATGGACGTGCAGCATTACAATCACAGATCCAGGCGTTGTGGGTTTTTGGTTTGGCACCTGTTTAAGTTTTTGAGTGTGTGTGTGTGCTCTGCACTTGTTTTGGCAGCCCCTATTGCCCATCTAGTCTACTGTCACACGGTTGAAACAACATGAGGGGGAACAAAAAAGAGGATGATATTTCATCACCACGACTTTAGTCATAATCACTCACCCCATTATCACTGTCCAGCCTTCAAAAAAAGCAAAGAAATCTCAAGATGACTATGCTCCTCATTGTTCTGTGGAGTCACAGGTGACATGGCTTACCATAAATGAGTTATGAGGCAGGTGAACAATATTCACATCTGCATATCATTCGGCCAATAGAGATCATTCTCTTATCACAGTGGAACTTGGTTGAAGGTGAAAGGAGATCAGCTGCATTCTGAAGAATCTTTCAAGTTCAAGTTGCATTGCAAACTATTTGTTTATCTGCAGAAGTCACGGAAAAGTAACAAATTAAATTTAAAAGACGTTTGTGTGAAGTTTTCTGTTGTTATTTTGGCAAGTAGACATATACTAAGCGGGATAATATGTTGTCCGCCAGTCATTAGAGACAAATATTTCCCTTCAGGCCAAATCAAGACCCATCCGCCTTTGGCATTGGGGTCCTGTTCATCCGGGAAAATATTTTGCTATAATGACCGGGGGACAATACATTATCCCTTACTTAACCCTTTTAAATGAAAGTCTACAAAATAAGAGAACTAGATAGAAAAAGAGACAGACGCATTGGCAAAGAATGGTAGCCACAGCATCTTGATCAGGTGGGATACCTCCCTGAATTAGCTTTTTGCAGGTTGGGATGTAGTTGACTTTTCCTCGTTCTAATTTAAGATGGCCAGTGAGCATAAATAATTTGCCTACCTACCACATGCCCGTTGAGGAGGTACCATATTGTAATGGAAAATGAGTCGAGTCGGGACCATACCATGTAATGGAAAAGACCCAAAAGACCATACCATGTAATGAAAAAAAGACACAGTTATTAATTATTATTGTTATATTATATAATATATCATTAACGATCCTGTTTATTGTCACATTGTCTTGAATACTTGTTGAGTTACTGACTGACTGTTGTTCTGTCCATTCACCCTTCAGTTCTGGCGCACCACGCCTGGCGTCTCTGGGCACGGTACAGGACAAGATCACTGTGTGTGCCACCAGCGAGTCCTATCAGGTGACCCGCGAGCGTATGACGCAGGCCGAGGAAGACTCGCGCAAGAAGAGCACCAAGGTCATCAAGCCTGGTGGACCGTTCCGAGGTACCAGTTCCAAAACCACCCGCGCACTCATTCACATAATGAAAATTACAACATTACAGTATGTGTGTCACTCACAGGCTTGTTCACTAGAGGTGGCACGGTTCACAAAACCCGCGGTTCGGTTGGCTGTTACGGTGTAAGGGTCACAGTTTTCGGTTCTGTACGGTTCTTGTTATTTTTTGGTTTAGTATTTAACACTCTAGAAATATGCTTCAGCATAGGATGTATAGTTTAATTATCCACAATTTAGGCTATGTGAACTGTTTTCGTTTTTTTTTTTTTTTTCTCCCCTTTCTGTCCTCTCCCCCATGTGTCTGGCAGCCCTGCCTGGGATTGGTTTGAATTAGTTTGGCTCCGTGCGCCCAGCCTGTGGAGCCACCCGGCTCGCCGCAATGCTGCAGCTGTCTCTCTCTCTCTCTCTCTCTCTCTCTCTCTTTCTCACTTGTTCTTGCTCTTGCTCTCTCTCTTTCGCTCCCTCTTTCGCTCTGCTGGGCTCACCGACAAGTCAGCGATGCTGGAATTTCACGTGAATGCTTGTGGTGTATCTGTAGATCTGTCAGCAGAAGACATTCTTCTGCACTGTTAGTGTTTGTCTGGCATGTTGACAGATGTGAACGTACATGCACATACACACACACACCCCTCTACATCTCCATATGCAAGAGCGGCACTCCGAAAGCGGTAGTCTGGCTGAGACTGGTCGGTGAGATTAAGGTCAGTGAGATGAGCGAAGTGAAAGTTAATCCCATTACACTGAAGTGAGCTCTCCTCCTTACTTTTCTTTGCCTTGACTCGTTCTCATTCTCTCTCTCTTGACCTCAGTCTCACTCCTCCCCCCACCCCTTCCCTCTCACCATTCTCTTCTGGGAAAGAGCGAGAGAGAGAGTGAACGAGTATTGGGGCGGGGGGATGAAACTGACAGAGCCGCACAGGCAGTCTGTTTCAATCCCCTGCAATTGTTTTGCATAGCAGGGGTATCTTTTTTAGTGTGTGTATGTTATGTGCCTGCTTGGCTGGCTCACCTGCTCAAGGTATTTTTAGTGTGTGTGTGTGTGTGTGTGTGTGTGTGTGTGTGTGTGTGTGTGTGTGTGTGTGTGTGTGTGTGTGTGTGTGTGTGTGTGTGTTGGGGAGAGAGAGAAGCACTAGGACTAAGTGATAATTTGCGTGTGGGTCAGAGCAGAGGCTGTAAACATAAATAGGCAGTAGGTCACCTGGCGTTAAAATGCTCTGTGTGGTGAACCATACGTGGCGAAGCTGCTGCTGGCGCCGTCTCTCCCACACGACCATGCCTCTTAGTGAGGACACTGCTCCTCCAAAAGAATGCGTGTGTCTTTGTTTCTTTCTCTCTCTCTCTCTCTCTGCCTCTCTCTTCGGTGCTCTCTCGCTCTGGTGCTCTCGCTCTCTCTCTCTCTCTCGTTCTCTTTCTCTTATTCTCTCATTCTCATTTGTTTTCTCTGTTTCCTGGATGAGCTTGGTGTGCCGAAGTGTGGTTCCCATTGGGCCAGACGGCACAGCTGCTCTTCATACAGTTTCAGTCTCAACACCTGGGAGCTGGCGCATGGGGGCGCACACACACACACACACACACACACACACACACGCACACACACACACACACACACACACACACACACACACACACACACACACTGGTATAGACACTGGAGAGTGTCGCTACCCGAAAACAAGAAAAGTCAGTTACTCATCCCCTAATCTGTTTCACCCTCTTGGGGCTTTGCATGGAGCAGCAGCCTGTGAGGTGGGGAGGGGGGAGGGGATTGGAAGTCGTGAGAGAAAATTGAGAGTGAGTGAGAGAAAAGTGGATAGGGGCAGGGAGGAGGAGGAGGAGGAGACGCTAGTTCTCGGGAAGTCAGGCCTGGGCTTGTGCCACGTCCCTGAATTATTCCAGAGCAGAGGAATAGTGTTCTCCTCTAGGCTTCTGACATTGTGCATGCACATGCAACACACACACACACAAACAAACACTCACACACTCTGCACACATCAGATAATCAGTAATTCCAAGCACTTGGGATGTTCTCGCTGTCAACATTGCCCTCCGTGGCGGTAAACGGGAGTGCCATGTGCGAGAACATGTGCCGATCCTCTCGACGTACTGCTCTGAGGTCTCCTGGAAGGCTCAGCTTAAAGAGAGAGAGAGAGAGAGAGAGAGTGGGAGGGGAAGCAACTCATTGGCTTTATCTCTGCACCGTGCCTGGTGTTTGATGTCCAAATGCCTCGAGCAGTGTTATGTCACATGCGTTAATGCGCTTAGGCTGTGACACGAGATTCACCTGCTCTCAGGGCAGTGAGACAGCAGAAACCGTGTGTGTGTGTGTGCGTGTGTGTGTGTGTCTTACTTGTAGTGGGTCACTCAGCACCCATCGTGGTGAGAGAATATCTGTTTTGTGCCCTTAATCCAGTAAAGAGCTTTTGAATTTCATAACAGGCAAAGCGAAACATACAGTATGCTAACCAAGACCCAGTTGGAGCGAGGCCATAGAGAACCGTCCATCTGTTGGATAACTAGCTTAAGGTGGGCAGAGAAGAAAAAGGAGAGCGGTGAATATTGTCCGTTTCGTTTCGGAGCAACCTCATCCGATCTCCTGGTATCTCCTTTTACGGGAGATTTAGGCACGCTGGTTGAGAATGCAGTGAGAGGGGCCAGGCTGCTGTGGCTTGGCAGTAAAGTAATGCGCACACCTGCGCACTCTTGGAGACCCGCGAGCCTTGTCACTAGTGTCTCTTCAAGTGTCTTCAATAACCAGCTTAGCGTCTGCGCTAGGAAGACGTGGCTTTTGGCTTCCAGTAAAACGTGAAACTTCAAAGAGTTCCTATTTCTTTCATGCACACTCACAGTTCAGACTCCACAGAGCTTTTTTTTTTTTTTTTTTTTTTTTTTTTTTTTTAAATAAATTCTGTGTTGTTCTCTTTCAGTCTCCTGGGTCCTGAAACTGTTTTGTGATTGGCTTTTAATTTAACTTGCATCATGGTGGCTAATTGTTCAGGCACTCTTTGAAGGGGCTGTGCATTTTTCCTTGGACAAGAATTTGTAATACGTTTATGGTAAATGCATAGATGTGTTAGTGCATCACATTTGCATTCCCAGCCTGCTTATCATTCATCTTCGTGTGTGTGTGTGTGTGTGTGTGTGCCCCCCCCTCCTCTTCCAGTTAAAACCGTTCAGGTGCGTAAGCCTGCCCCCTCTGCCCCTGACCCGGTCCCCGAGCGCAAGCGCTCCACGCCCATCAACCCGGCCAGCACCATCCGCAAGTGCCTGAGCAACAACCCAGTGGCGCAGCGCTCGTACCGGGACCGCATTGTCCACCTGCTGGCCCTGCGCTCCTACAAGAAGCTGGAGGTGCTGGCGCGCCTTCAGAGGGACGGCGTCAGCCAGAAGGATCGCAACTCGCTGGGCAGCACACTACAACAGGTGGGCATGAATGATTGGGAACTAACTGAGAGGCAGCGGGAATTGTTTTAGTGTGAACCACAATGCACACATGGGCCAAGCACACACATTTGTGAACCCAAGATGTTTTTCTTTTCCAACATAACAAAGTAAAAAATGAGGATTAACACTCAAGCCTCATTGCAGAAGAGAACTCGGTTCACAATGACAAAGCTGCTACTTTGAGCCTGGGCTCTGGGTATCCTGATAGGGAGGCTAAACCCTATGGGCTAAACCCTAAGACAGAGAGTGATGTTTACTTTGCACCATGCCTATAGGGTACTGTTACATCTGTTGTAAGGGCATGGGGAGGAATACCTGACATGGAATAGGGAGATGCAACGGCAGGCGTGTGTCTCTCTCTCTGTCTCTCTCTCTCTCTCTCTCTCTCTCTCTCTCTCTCTCTCTCTCTGTCTCTCTGTCTGTCTCTCTCTGTCTGTCTCTCTCTGTCTGTCTCTCTCTGTCTGTCTGTTTCTCTGTAAATGGGAGCAGCTTGTCCCATTCTGGTCTGAGTGTCCTGTGGTTTTGCTGTGTATCCCATGACATGATTCCCAATTTGGTGATGAGTCCCATCATGGGTCCAGTCAAGCAAATTGAATCTGTTTTCAAGCACTCGGTGACAAGAGCCTCTCTGACAGGTTTTTCTCCCTCAATACACATAAACTGTAAACACAGGTAATTCTCTGTCTGTAGCACAAACGGGCAGTGCAAGCAAGCTGATTTGAGCGCTAAGTCAATCTTGCTGTTGACAGCCTACTGGGTGGCGAGGTGTCAGATGATTAAAACATGAAGTGTAGTTTATGGGATTACCATTGCTGTTGGACATGGAATTCAACTGTAACCAGGTTGGTGTGCTTTTAGCATCAGGCATGTTGGCTCTGACTGTTACATTGATTGGTTTTTGTTTTTGTTTTTTCTTTTCTCTTCTCTCCTCGTGTGGCCACGCAGAAACATGTAGTGTATGGAACCGTGAGATCACTCTTGGACCCTCGTAGGTATAGTGCCTAAAGGCCAAAGCTTTGTATTGGGGGAGGGGGGGGGGGGCTGTTGATTAGGCCTGTGCTGTTCTTTAGTCTCTCTCCCCCCACCCCACCCTCTTTCGTCTGCATACACTTCACAGCATGTCCTCAATCATGTAGAGCTTATCGGCCGGGGGGGGAGGGGGGTGTTTATGATTTAAGGCTACAGTGTATGAGTTTTCCGACACACAAAGCCATCTATTCTTAATTAAAGCCACGGGATGAGTTAAGAGTCTCTCTCTCTCTCACACACACACACACACAGTTCTCCCTATTTAAAGCGTGCCTTTGCAATCTGCAGGAACGTGCACTCATGCTGAAAAGTAGTTTTCAAACAGATGAGAGGGTGGGGGTTCAGTGCAAACACTGTGCACATGGCTCAGCTTGCTAATGAACTTTAACTGTGTGTGTGCGCGCGTGTGGGAGGTTGAGTACAATGCTGGCTTGTTCAAGGATTTGTGCGGCCAAGTTTGGTTTTGAGTCTGTGTGTGTCCTTATATACTCTTAATGTAGCAAAAGCAGCCCTCTCCAACAGTATAGAGGCACAACCTCCCCACACATGCATACTGAATGCATAGGTCTAGAAGCTGCGGAAACTGAGGCGCTATCAAACAGTCATACAGTATAGCCATGCATTTACAGTCATGGTGAATACTTAGTCACACCAACTTGCATTGCAGTAGTGAGTAGATAGAATTACCAGTTTCATTCTGTTGCCAGTTGTCATTTACAGCCTTGTGCAATAAGTTTAATTCCTGAGTTTGTGTTGACATCTGTGCATTTTGCTCCACTTTTGTAAACTTGTCTGATTTGGACGAGCCACTTTTGGGCTCTGGACGGAAAGATGTTTAATTGATTTGCGGTCATGACATTCCATTCTCTGGCCAGCGGAGACCACTGTGGGATTGTGTAGGCCGACGTCTGAGTGTTATTGACTTAATGAGCAGTCTTTTATTTTGTTTCCCTTGTTTGGGAAAGGGGGGGTTGGAAGAATTTGAAACCGTGGACGGATTGGAGGGGGAAACTCGATAGCCCTCCCCTTGCCAGCACCTATATTTAGCCCACACCCCCACCCCTTTTCCTCTCCTCACTCTCCCCATGGGAGTGTGTGTGTGTGTGTGTGTGTGTGTGTGTGTGTGTGTGTGTGTGTGTGTTTTGCTGTAATGTATTGCATAATGCCTTCATATTGACTTGAGGAGTATTGACAGGAATTTTTAGAAACTTTTATTGGGTTAGCATTTGGACATGTCTTTGGTGTTCGTAATGTCTCTCAGTTCTGGGGACTTTCTGGTGTGTGTGTGTGTGTCTTTGTCTGTCTTTTTGCTGGTTGTGTTCATGCCCCACCCTTTTTTTGAAATTCGCTCGGTGGTGACTCGTTATGGAAATACTGGTGTTTTGACTATAAGGGACTGGGAGGTGCCCAGAACAGTAATGACAGCTGGCGTGTGTGTGTGTGTGTGTGTGTTTGAGAGAGAAGGGGATGGGGGGGGGGGGGGGGTAGAGTGAGAAAAGGTTAAGTGTGTGGTGGTGATAAGACCTGCTGCTGTCTCGACTGTGCAAAAGGCAAAAATACTCATCACATGATACTAAGGACTTGCCCCTAGTGTCTGAGGTCAAGGGTCACAAAAGCCTACGTGTGTTCTTCCATCCATGCATGCATGCGTGCCTGAAATTGTAACGACTGCAGCAGATCCTTCCTGTGGTGGCTGAAAGCGAAAGTCTTGCCCCTGTCCATAACGTGTGTGTGTGTGTGTGTGTGTGTGTCTCTGTCTCATAACAGGTGGCCAACTTGAACCCCAAGGATAACTCATACTCTCTAAAGGACTTCATCTACCGTGAGGTGCAAAGGGACTGGCCCGGCTACACTGAAGATGAGCGCACACAGCTGGACCGGATTCTGACTCGGTACGTACGCACACAAACACACACACACAGTCTCTCTTTCACTCACGGAAACGAGCAGAACATGCATAACAAAGCAGATTGCTGCTGGGGTAATGGCCCTCCCCTCACCACTGTTAATACACACTCACTCACAATTGTGTGCGTAACGGTTGGGAAGCGCCACACCCGCAGCCACAGGTAATCCAAGCCAAGCACACCTGGAGAGGATTTCAGCTCGGTGGACCCACAGCTCATTTTCCATGGTAACTCAACACTGCTGATCCCAAAGAGCCATTGTGGGGATGAGCAGCATCAACCCATCCAAGCCAGCTGCTCTCGGGTCTAAGGAAGGCTTACGAGGGCTCTCTAGAGACCCATGGCGCTCTTTCTGTGTGTGTGTGTGTGTGTGTGTGGTGCCAGATGTGGGTGTGTGTGAGCATAGGAGTTCCATTCTTGTTCCCACAAAGCTTCTCATCTCCCAGCTAATAATTTGTCAGCGCAAGTCTCCTCTGTATCTGATTCCTGAGACGCCATCGTCATCTCGTCCTCGTTATCAGCCCCCATTCCCCGCTGATTAGCCGCCGCTCAGCGAACCTGTTGAATGGCCCAAATGACAGTATCAGTGCTCCAAAGTGCAACGAGGGCCCTGTAGCAAGCGTCACCCGTAGCAGCCTTATCAGCTCAAATTATGTTCTTATTGCTGCAAGCTCTTAAGTTGTTAAGCCAGTTTGGCGTGCCAGTGTTTTTCGCCATTTGCTACTCCCATAGGCCACTGTGTTTAGTGTAGTTTGTCAGTGTGATGTAAATAAAATAACTATGGTCTGGCTATGAAAGGGCCCCTTACACTCTGCAGAAAGTCCATTTATGCATTTTTGTCAGAGGGGGGAGAGAGAGAGAAAGAGAGAGAGAGGAGAGAGAGAGAGACTGAGAGAGAGAGAGACTGTGAGACAGACTGAGTGAGAGACTGAGAGACAGACTGAGTGAGAGAGACTGAGAGACAGACTGAGTGAGAGAGACTGAGAGACAGACTGAGTGAGAGAGAAAGAGAGACAGACTGAGTGAGAGAGAAAGAGAGACAGACTGAGTGAGAGAGAAAGAGAAGACTGAGGAGAGAAAAGAGACAGACTGAGGAGAGAAAGAGAGACAGGTGAGAGAGAGAGAGAGACTGAGTGAGAGAGAGACTATATTTAAGCTAACAGAGTGCATGACCTCTGCTAAGAAAAAGTGGTGTTTGTTTTCTGTGGGGTTGTAAGTTTTGACACGATTCAAAGGATACTCTTGTTTACAGGAAGGGTATTCTGACTGAGAGCCTAGCATCCAGCAGTCCGCCAAAGGAGTCGGTCCCCACCTCTCCACAGGTGAGAGATGGACAGACAGATACACACACACACACACACACACACACACACACACACACACACTTTCCTCACTCATTGCTCCTCGAAATGAGATTTGCATACATGTGCCTCTGTATTCTCAGGGTTAATATCACCTTGTAGTTTGGACTGAACTCCACACACGTTAACCTTATATAATCACACTGATCACACTGCCCTGAAGGTACAACAAAGGCTTTTATCTCTATCCTCTTACACACACACTCTCTCAGCAGAAACGCCAGCCGGAGTGTGACTTCATCGACCCCCTGATGCCCAAGAAGCCGCGCATCTCCCACCTCTCCAGCCGAGCCCCCACCGCCCCGCCCCCTCCCACAGCCTCCCTCTCCTACTCCATCTCCTCCTCTTCCTCTTTCTCTTCCTCCTCCGATCGTCGCTCCAGCGCCGCTCCGCCTCCCCCTCCCGCCACAGCGGCCTGCCCCGGGCCGCCATCCTCTTCCTCCTCCTCCGCTTCCTCCTCATCCTCGGCTCACCCACCGCCCTCCGGCTCCACCTCCAACTCGCCCAGCACGCCCGAGGGCCGCGGCTCGCAGGACCTGCCCCTGGACCAGAGCTCCACCTGTGCCGGGGCGGGTGTCGACCGTTACGACCGCCCGCCGCCTTCCTCCCGCGGCCACTCGCCCAGCCCGCCCACCACTGCCGCCAGGCCCGCCCACGGTCACGCGCACGCCAATGCCCGCGTCTCCCCCGACAACGGCGTCAGCAGCAGCAGTAGCAAGAAGCCCAAGAAAAAGTCCAAGAAGCACAAAGACAAGGAGCGCGAGCGCGAGAGGGACAAAGAGAGAGGGAGGGAGAGGGAGGAGAAGAGGGAGAGGAGGATAGAGGAGCGGCAGGAAGAGAAGGCTTCTGTGGTGGTGACCAGCGAGGAGGAGGAGAGGCCCAGGAAGAGGCACCGCACGGAGGAGAGGCACCGGACGGAGGAGAGGCACTGCACGAAAGAGAAGCACACGCCGGCCCACAGGAGCCCCAGCTCAGAACATGAAGGTGTGTGTGTGTGTGTGTGTGCACATATCTTTGTGAATGTACTGTACATTGGAACACTTAAGTGCATAAGTATGCAGTAGAGGCCAATTTCACTTTATAGATTAGATTTGGCAAGGTTGGAATTCATTGTCTTCTTTAGGAGAACTCCATCTTTGGACATTCTTAATCTGTATGTTGCATTACATCTTGAAGTACCAATTTGTGTGTAGTTAGTTCCAGTGAACAGGAATACACAATACACATGGATATGGAACTTTGCGCATGTGTGTTCCTGTTGACTATGTCCCTAGGTAGACCAGCAGTAGCGCTACCTGGGCAAATTGCCCTGTGATTGCCTAGCTCTGTTCTGGCAACCCTGTAACACCCCCCCCCCCCCCTTCTGAAGCCAGTCTCACCCTCACCTGCCTGCAGCTGAGGGGAGTTGCGCTCCGGCGCCTCTTCTGTTGGCCATCTGGACCACACACTGCTTTTTCATCACAACAAATCTGCTGTGTGTGTGTGTGTGTGTGTGTGTGTGTGTGTGTGTGTCAGAGTCAAGCAGACAGATAGACACAAGGGAATGAACTCACAGGCTTGTCTGTTCCCTTTTATCAGAGCTAAGCTATTGCTCAACAGTGCACAGATGTATGACCATATTTGTATGTAAAATCTATGCATTGTTATGTAACAACTGTGTGTTTGTGTGTGTTTGTGGTCTTAGATGGGAAAGACAGGACTGTCCACTCCACAGAAGTCTCCAGTGCAGTCAACCCAGACTACGTCATGTGAGTATTTTGCGTCCAGTCCTTCACATTTCTTCCAGTGCAAATGTCATAGACATTCCTCGCAGTGACACGCTCAATGCGGTAGATAGTGTTTGGACACGCAGCGCATACTGATGAGGTGAATGCCATCACCTAGTCTTGCTGCATACAAATTATGAAGCATCCAGGAACCCAATGTGGTTACACTGAGCACTCTATATAAACAATGCTCAAGAGAGCTGTGGGTAAATGAAATAACTGGGTTTTTTTTTTTTGTTTTATTTTGTGTGTGTGTGTGTTGTCATCTGTTGCACTTGCTTGTACTTGTCATCGCTCTAGGCTCCTGACTGCATTCCAATAACAGATTATACAGACAGCATACCCCCCCCCCCCCCCACACACACACAAACCTCTTCATCTTAGTGGTTGAGTTGTCTTTGTGAAGGGTGAGTGTCCCTTCAGGCTCAGTAGATGGTGCGCACACACACACGCATACATGTAAGAGTCACCTGTCGAAGAGCCTATATTTTCAACCCCAGCAGTACACTGTGTTTCAGAAGCTGTAGAGGTGTGTGTGTGGTGTGTGTGTGTGTGTGTGGTGTGTGTGTGTGTGGTGTGTGTGTGTGTGTGTGTGTGTGTGTGTACGTGTGTACTCACTTTTGTCCCCCACCTTTGTCTACCCCTCAGGAAGTACCCAGCAGTGGCATCTATGGACCAGAGGCAGCGCTACAAGGATGATTTCAATTCCGAGTACGATGAGTACCGTGTGCTGCATGCCCGGGTGGAGAGCATCACCCGCCGCTTCACCCAGCTGGACGCTCAGTGCCGCCGCCTCACGCCCGGATCCAAAGAGTACCAGGTGGGTCAACATACCAGAACCAGTAGAACACTGAACTGTAGCGTTTTTGACGGCCTGGTGTGATGGCATCACTGTATGCCGTTAGAATGAAGAAATATATGCAGATATTTGCTTCAGACATGCCTAGATACTTAATTGCAAACAAACCTTTTCTTAGAAGGCAGTGTTTTGTTTGTTTGTTTTTTTCCCCATTATGCATGGATTGCATATATGTGGGTCTGATCCTAACTGTGAATTTATTATATCCAGATATTTGTTTCAGACGTGCCTTAACACCACTACCACCACCACTATTATAACGGAATAAGATTTTTTTTTTTTTTTTTTTTTTTTCCCTCTCCTGATATGCTCAGACTGTATGTGTGTGGGTCCCTAACTGTGCTCTGTTTCTCTGGCCCATGCAGGAGGTGCATGAGGAGGTGCTTCAGGAGTACAAAAAGATGAAACAGGTGAGTGTTTCCCCACTGAGCCCCTATGGCTCCAGTGTCTGTCTGTTAATGAGGGTTTTTTTTTTTTTTTTTGTCGTCAAGCTTAGCATCACTTGTGCTGGGTGTCAGGTGAGCTTAGCCCTAGCATTGTCTGCATTCCTGAGTGTGTTTGATGGATGAAGGATGGAGACCGGGAGTTTGACTTGTTTGTCGACCTCAGAAGGCCTAAGAATAACTATGGTGGAAATTGGAATTTGGAGTGTGTTTACTGCAAATAGAGGGGCCTGATTAAAATGTGACTGCAGTGGCTGATGCCTGTCTATGGTTTGCTCCCCCCCCCCCAGCACAACCCAAACTACTATGAGGAGAAGCAACGCTGTGAGTACCTGCACAACAAGCTGGCCCACATCAAGCGGCTCATCGCAGACTTCGACCAGCGGCGGGCCCAGTCCTGGTGCTAACAGCCAGGACTTGTGGTGGGGAGGATGGGGGTAACCAGGGGACCAATACATGGGGAGGCAGAAATCTGAGTGTGTGTGTTTGGGGGCGGGGGGAGAGGTGGGGTGATGTGGAGGAGCTTAAAAAGAGCTCCTTTCTGTCTTAGTTCCCCCAACACCTCGTTTTACCATCTCAAAACGCCTCCTCCCCCATCTCACACACTCCCCACACCCCTTTGGTCTGAGCGACACCTCCCCACCCCCTTCGTCTTCTTCCGTCTGTCTCTCTCGTCCTCCTAAGGTATTGTTGCCAGGGCAACAGCGGAGGAACACCCCTGTGATGTCATAATCATTGAGATGAGAGACGATGGAGCTTCACTCTGCAAATCTTTTTGAAGGACTATACAAGAGAAAAAAAAAACTATATGGAAAAAAAAATTAAACTTATTTTTTTTCGAAAAGCAAAAAAAAGAATATATTCTATCTGTAGCTACCTGTATTTTGAGAGAAGAGCGGAGGAAAGAGATGTATTTATTTTTTGTTTTTGGAGCAAAGAGGAGAAGAAAGGCTATGATGGAGGAGTTTTGCCAAGAGACCCATGTGTCCAGAGCAATCCTCCCTATCAGAATCATTTCTTTCCTCAGAGCAATGCAATACCTGCAGGCCTTACCTGATCAGGGGACTTCCTGAAGCCTTTTGCACAGGAGAGGGTATGCGATGAGTGTGTGTGTGTGTGTGTGTGTGTGTGTACGTGAGAGAGAGACAGGGGAAAATCAGGAGCCTATTAGGCCTTAGTGCAGACAGCCTATGGAACCATGACCCCTGACGTTAGATGCCGGCAGGAAGCTGCATCAGTATTTAGGCCTGGTGAGTGGCTGGGAGGTGTTGTGTGTTTGAAAGAAAGCTGGAGAGAGAAGAGCAAGCGATGGGAGAGCAAGGTGAGCCGTGCCTTACGCTGTTTTTGTGTGTGTGTGTGTGTGTGTGTTTACACTTGCCCAACTCCTGAACACCAGGCCCTTGCGGAGAAACTACTACAACCCAAGAATGGGTCAGACACACATTCGGAAGCGATGTGGTGTTTGTGCACGTGTGTGTTTATCTTGTGTGTATGAACCAGCCTGTCCGAATGATGGATAGAATATAGATTTATCCGGGGATGGAGGGGGTTTTGGCACAGGAGTTGTCAGAAAGAGAGAGAGAGAGAGAGAGAGAGAGAGTGTGTGTGAATGTGCGTTTGTGCAAGGAGTGTCAGGAGGAGCTGGTGCAGTGGGTGGTTAATTGGTGCAATGGCTGATGGGTGGGATCTTGGGGAATTGGGTGGGTTGGGGAGGGAGGGACAAAAAGCATGAAAAGGAAAAATAATGAGAAAAAAAAAAAAAAAAGCTGCTATAGTCTTGTTTCCGTCGAGCCAGAGCACTCGGGATCAATCTGGCTATTGTTACATGTCCTTAAAGTGGCCAGAAGTGGCGCAGTATGCGCTGTTTAACAGAGGAACGTGTGTGTGTGTACACGTGTGTGTACGTGTGTGTTTGGTGAGAATGGGGGGGGGGGGGGTTTGAGAGGACAATGTGAACGTGAAGTGCTGGTATGGATGCTGTTGGGGTGGGGGCCCAGAAAAGGCCACCACAGACATCTGTGTTTACCAGTGTGGTATTCTCTCTTTAATTATTCCAGAGGTTTCAGAGCAGAATTATTTATGAATAGCGATATTATCACTTATTAAAAATGTTTTTGTTTGGCTCTTGGATTAAAGTATTGGCTGATTTATGTTGAAATGAGTGGACAGTAAAATGAGTCCTTTATTCTCTGCTTTCATTGTTAAGAGAAGCAACTTAAGGCTTAAGGGAAACATGTTTACAGAGTCCTGAGTTATTATGGTAATTAAGGTATTTGCCAAGAAGACATGAAATTGAAATGATGACAAATGCCCCAAGATCTGAATAAAGAGTATTCACGGGCCACGGCTTCAGTCAGTGTTTGAGACCCCATTGGGATAAACATGTTGTTTTTTTCTCCCCCTTCTCAAAAAACAAATATTTAAAGCCTGTATTTAGATATTCTTTTAATCACTTGTAACGTTCCATTTGTTCCATTTTTCTTATTTTGTTTCTTTTTTTTTCTTTTTAATATATATAAATGAAATGATTTTCCCTGTGCACGAGTTGAACAGATGACTCACTTGTTCCAAACAGAAAAAATTCTCCAACACTGATTGAATAGCACTGCTGTGGGGGAGGGGTTTGAGTAATCTCACTTGAGGTACCATCAGCCCAGAATTTAAGAAGTCTGCAGGAGTGCCCTTGCTGTCTTTTGGCTGCAGTGCAATCTGATCGCCACACAACTGTTGCTGAAACGAAAAGAAAAAAAATCCAAAAAGAATGAGCCATGGTCACTGCGGTCTTTGTAAAACTTTGTGCATTTCCTAATCTTTCGATTTCTCGAGCTTCCAAACAACACTAAATGTTCATCTGTTTGGTTTGTGAAGTGTTCCATTCGTTGTTAATGCCATGTTAATGATCAGTAGTCCATGTTTAGTCCTGGAATAGACCTTCTTATGTCGGTGAGAGCGAGGCCAAGCCAGCTTCTTTGGCAGCATTGATCTACTGCTGTCATGATAAAAGGATGCAACCATTGCCCCTTCAATGAAACATTGATTTTGTTTTGTTTTGTTTTTGTTGGTCTTTTATTTTTGCACAACAGAATCCAAGGCATGGTCCAAGTTTCAGGGTGCAACCCAGCCAAAACATGCAATTATGTTAGGGTTAAATGTGCCAACTTAACCTGGACTGAGGGTCCCTTCTTCAGCTCCTTTGGACCACCCCCCTGCCTCCTCAGCTGTGGCAGTGCATGTGTGCAGTGAGACTGAGAGGTCGTTCCCTGAAGGAGAGGGGTGCTGAGTAGTCTTAAATATTTAAATATTATGTATAATATAATATATAAAATAATAATATGTGGGACGAAGAGAAATAAGTGTGGGAAAAGGCCTTGGAGCTGCAGAAATGACTCAGTCGGCCATTTACACATGTTGGGTTAAGAAATTTACTGGAGTCTGTGTCACATTTTCCCCTTTCTTCACTGATTGCTTTTTCTTGGAAGAGAGGGAAGTGGGATATGGCCGTGATTTCATTATTGGAGATGTTGATTGGGGGTGGAACAGTTTGCAAAATAATCTCCTTAAATCTCTTCAAAGCAGTGTCATCTCTCTCTCTCTCTTTTTTTTTGTCTTCTTTGTTTTGGAAGAAAGGTTGTCAAAATGAGGGTATTTTCAGCTTGCCCCACCTGAAAACTCAATTAAGTTCAATAAAATGTGAACTTCTCAAGCATAAGAATGTGTTTGTGTTTGTCTTAGCCTGTCAACTATTTACTTTCCTAAACCCATGCCTGTCAACAGTAAACCAGGTGAACCCAATTTCCTCATAGCCAGTAAATCTGTCGTAGTTGCTACCCCCCATCCTTATTTCAGCATTTATAGTCTTCTAAGAGAAAAACTTTAGATGTGTTTCATAGCCATGCATGCACTCACACTACTGGAGTTTTCCTTTGTTGGAGACCCTGGACTTGAGCAGTCTACCTTCCCCAATGGCCAGCCTCCAAGCCAAGACCAGATGAACTGCAGAGAGAGAAAATATCTGAGGTACCTCTCCAGTTTCGGGCCAAATCAAAGTCCTGATCATTTTAACAGAAATAAAACAGCATCTTTTTTTCTAGCTGTCTTTTTTTAATGATGCAAAGCACAAATCTCACTAGAATAAGACAAAATCAATGGCAAATGTTTTCCGAGAGGCAGTGTTTCAAATCTGATGTCATAAAATGTGAAAGTCATTATTAATGTAATGTAACGCTTACAGCTATATAATCACTGTGCTCAAACCATCAATCTTGTCCAGGGCAAGCAGCCATATTCACACATGGTCACCTCAGTATGTTAATTTTGTGAAATTGTCCTCAAATAATTTAAATCACGTTGCCTCAACTGTACACCTGCTCAGCCGGACTTAATGTAGTGTCTAATGGTCCTAAGCACAGAGGTGTCCTGAGGTACACCCTTGATATTGACCTTGGTGCGTGCGTGCAACTCACTCTGGTATTTTTAGGGCCCAGCCTGTGTTATTCCCCCATGACTCCAAGACCCACCTTGAGCCAACAGTCCTTTTAAAGTTATCACAATCGCCAAAGTCCATGGTAAAATTTTCTCAGGGACCCTTATGCCCGAGTAGTGAGCCTCAGGGTCCAGCTGCTCCTTATTCTATACAATAATTTACTTTGAACTATTTGCATCAATTAATCAATAAAACTGCCTAATAAAACAGGTAATCAGACTGAATTTCCCTCCAAGCTCCACCATCTCACCCATCCTTCAAGGGACATTTCTTATAAATGTTTCTAACGCTGGAGTGTTTTCTCATATCTCACATTCTGCAACAAGCTATCAGTTTCGGCAAGCACATGACAAAAGTGACCAGCGCTCCTCTTGTGACTGGGGTGCTCCAAAAGTTGATTCAAAGGATAACTGATTAGTATCATATGGTAGTAAATATCAGAAAAACTGAATAAGATATTGGACCTGTATTGGAAATTGTCTGTTTCTCTCATCAGTTAGCTTTGGACATAGCAGAAGTCACTGACAGAATAACTGCCTAGGAGAATAACTGGAAAATTCCCATTCTCGTCAGTCTCCCATTCTTTTTGAGAGCTATTCTGGTCTGCCAGTCTCTTCTGGGATGGTGTGTTTATTGGCCATTACGTGGGTGCAAAGACGAGCCTCAGATTGTCCTCAGATTACCTGAATAGCAACTTGGATGGTAGTCACACATGTAAATTAATGGCAGATGTGGATTTCCACACAGACTGACTCCATTGCTCAAACCAGGACAGTAAATTTGAGGTTAAGATATACCACAGTTTGCCAGTGGTATGTGGTTCCCAAGCTACCACAGATGGACCTATGTATAAAAACTAAAACAAACATTTTCTGTATATTTTTTTTTCAAATGCATGAATTAACAAAGAAAGATGTGACTTTCAAGTCCCTGTCAAATCAAAATATTTAAGTACTCAGAGGTTGCATGTTACACAGAGGAGTACCAGCTTCATCTTCTATTCTATTCAACAAATTTCATATTTTTGTTCTAACAATCCTCCATCTACCACCCCAAGAAAAATAGGTCTAATGCAGTCAGCTATAAATTTCAAGCGCACAGAAAAGCCTACTTGTTTTTAGTTCACTAGGTATATTGGTAAGCTTAATTGAGTCAACCATTCATTTTGCTGGTTTGTATATAGGCTAGCTTGAACCTAAGCACTTCAATTCAGGTCTATTTTAAGAGGGTCTCTAGTAATATGACAGTTAAGCATTTTTCCTTTCAAAACTTCCATTATCAGACCCCTTGTCCGTGGACCTGTACTACATTTAAGACAACGTTTGAGTTTGACTTTTATTTTGACAAACAGTGTAGACCTTTAATCTGACCGTCTGAGATCTTGAAAGTTACGCAAATTACAGACGTGGCTGACCAGTAGCGCACCGTCTTCCTTCGAAATAACTATTTTGATTGATAAATATCATGGCCGAAGAATTCGTGAAAGCTCAGATCAAAGGGGATAAAGTAGTAGTGTTCTTGAAGCCGACATGCGGTTACTGCATTATGGCCAAAGATGTTTTGTCAAAATATAAATTGAGAGATGGGCACTTGAACCTCATTGACATTAGCGGAAGAAGCGACATGGACGGCATTCAAGACTACCTGCGGCAAATCACCGGAGCTAGGACGGTTAGTATCATTTCAACGTTTTTCATGTGGTGACCAAGAACTAATTTGGTAAACGTTTTGTCACGAGTTCAAGCTGCCAAATTTAGTTAACGTTATAGAAATTGTATAACTGGAAAGAATAGTCAAAATGGCGACCTAATATCAAGGTGCTATAAAGACGGAACTGGTGTTTTTTGTGCACACTATACACTTTTGTGCACTTACACTTTTGTCCTTTACTGCACCTTACCTGACATAATTGTATTTATTTAGGCTACATATTAAGCCTACCTGACAACAAGTAATGTTTTGACTGGCCCGAAACTAAGCGCCAGTGTGCCAGTGGCACCAGAATATCTGGTTTCGTCCGTTTCGTTCATTTTTATGGCCACGGACGGATCAAATGGAGGCTGAAGAGGGCAGAGGATTACGTAAGCGCGCCAGCAGCAGCAGGTCAATGTTCCTCTACTGTACCAAATGATGACCTGAGGATGGCAATGTGTTTGTGTGCGCTCTTGTTGCTGTGTCACTGTAGGTGCCTCGGGTGTTCATTGGGGAGGAGTGCGTCGGGGGCGGCAGTGACGTGGCTGCGCTGGATAAATGTGGCAAACTGGAGGGCATGCTGCAGTCCATCGGAGCGCTGCAGTGACAAGACGCGCAGCTCCAAGGTTTCTCACATGTAGCCCACTACACACACGTTCGCACAAGAACACACTTCATCTACACAGAAATGCCTCCAAGTGCAAGTCATGCATGCATATTAAGCCTTGTGCCGCATAGCCTACACATTTGGTACTCATGGTCTTCTGAGTGGCTCAGACATATCCCTGTCCCATATAAACTGTGTGTACAGAATTCATGCTATGTACCCACATACATGGCTTCAGTAGTCTCTAGGATCAGGATCCAGTGATCATGAAAAGGCAAAAGTAATTTCTTACCTGGGCAGTACATTTTGACTTGAATTTTAGTGAGTTTTTTTTAAAGACCGTATAAAAGCCAATAAGAAGATCCTGGAAACCTCAATTTAATCTTATTGCACTGCCGGCAGATGGCCTATAAAGTATGGCAGTCAATGTTTTAAGGAGTATTTTTAAGGAATATGTGGCTTCGGTACAAACAATTACACTTGTTACTCAAGAATAGTGCATCAGTCATATCTGTAAAGTAGCAATCAAGCAGTTATACATGATGAACAGCAACATGCTTTCTGTGTATCAGATAATAACTCAACCAGGGTCCTGGTAAAATCATATCTTTATTCTGTGTGAGCAGATGATCAACAGAACAGCACTAGACTACACAGGGCCCGGGACTATGACTAGGGTCCCACCATACACGCACACACACACTTGCTCTTAATCATTCTCACACACACACACACACACACACACACATATACATGCACGCACACATACACACATTGCACTACACATGCTGGATGCCTACTCTGTACACATCATCAAATTACCTCCCCCCACCCCCACCCCCCCCAATCATGTACATGTATATAAAAATAGTTGCATTGCCAAATGATAATCTCATGGCAAAAAATAAAAAACATTTGTGGTGTGTGTTTGTATTTATTTGAAAATTAAATTATTTAAGTCATTTAAATCAAGTAGGGTGTTTTTTTCCTCTGATCATTTTCTTTTGCTTTTCCACCTTTTTTTGCAAGAAAACACTCAATTAAATGAATGTGCACCATGTAAAATGACCTCAGTTAGGTGAACTCTGAAGTGGATGTGAAGGTGACCCTACCCTGTTGAGCACATTCTCAGGCTTACTGTACGATTTGGCACCAGGACAAGCCTTTTGAGTGATGCACCTACCACCCAAATACAAAACAAGTCCCCCATCTAGTTCAACAAGCAAAGTCCAGCTGAAGAACACAGGCCCCCCAAGGGGCTTTACAAGTCCACAGTTACTCCTCGGCATAGATATAATACTCAGGGCCTAAGTTCGCAACTGGCTGTGAAGCCTTTAGGACGGTCATAACTTGTCGGGTCCGGTGCTATTGACAGTGGCAGTTCATAATATGGAGGGCCCGAGCAAGTTATGACAGTCATAAGTGCTAACCCAGGTCCTGAGTTGTAAAGCTCGTGGTTGTTTTTTTTTTTGTAGTCACAGTTAGTGCCTTGCTAAGGCCTAGAGATAGAACGTAAGACGTGGACCTGCTAAATCCCCGATGTGAAAGCAAAGCTCCCAGAATCTTCTGCGGTCCCTCTCGTTTGTAGGTCCTTATGCAGGGGTTGTCACAGAGTCAGTGGTCAAAGTTTGGTATGGCTGAGCGTGTGGGACCCACCACCCCACTGGCCCTTAACACAAAGGCCGGACAGCCGGAAGAGAGGGAGAGTCCATCCCCATGTCCTCACACTCATCCCCTTCTCTTTCTCTTTTTCCTTCTTTTCTTTCTCTTTCTTCTTCTTCTCCTTCCCCCTCTCTTTCCTGTGGTCCTGCGCCGCACCCGCAGGGCGGACAGAGGGCGCCGCGGCTCGGGCAGGTGCGGGCGCAGGGCTCAGGGGTCACATGAGGTTGCAGCGGGACTTACGCAGCTGCCGTCGGCGCTGTTGGTACTCGCTCAGCTCCTGCAGATAGCCCCTTGATGGCCAGCGAAGCCTCTCCACGTGCTCCCGCTCCTCGTCTGCCCAGAACACGACAACAAACAAACAAGCAACAACATCAACAACAACTACACCGACGCAAGACAACAAGCTCTGCATGCTTCTTCCTCATTCTCTCGTTCCCACCACCACTATACAACAGGCCATGACCACATTAAAACCATACAACTTGTGAACCACTATAACCAAACATGCAAGGAATACTGAAGCGCAGTACACAGTTAGTTATGTGATGTGCGGTTAATGCCTCTGCCTTGATTGTTAAGCACCAATCATAGGTCAGATCCTAGGCACCATTGTTTGTCGTCACTCACTACAGGTTAGAATCTGAGTTTGTGAAAGGATGGATTTGAAGGTCTCAGTAAACCTAGCCTAGATGGCATGTACTTTATTTGTACACTAAAATGTTTACTTTTTTTTTAATGTTTTAAATATGTGGAAGATGTCTGCTTTTGTAAGAGATTTTGTGCCTATATTTTGGTTGCTGCTTTTGTATGTGGCCCTGGACGGGCCCAGTCATTCCCTCCTCTGATGAAAACATCTGTGCCTGTGGAAATAAAGTCTGAAGCCATTCAAACCTACTCTGCCTGTCAACAAGACTTTTTTATTCTGTGGCATTCTTCTCATAAAAATGGGTTGTTTGTGTGTGTGTGTGTGTGTGTCTACACGTGTGTGTATGTGTGTGTCGAGGAAAGTACTTCACCAAAGACCTGAAGTGAATTCAACCCAACTCCACAGAGATTTGCGAGCCGTGAGCTTAGCGTCTGACAGCTCGGCTCTGTGCTGCACTGCAGACTCAGAAACTCTGTAATTATGCTCTGAACCCAACCCCCCCACCCGTCGACACACACACACATACACACACACCACCCCATCACATAATGGTGGCAGTCAAATGCGTCATGTGCATTCAGCTAGAGAATTCTCTGTGTAGTTAGACCATCCTTTTTTCTCTCTAATATGCATAACACTTTCCTCTGAGGAAAAATATGACACTTTTCTTAGTTTCCCCCGCTGAGGCTCAGAAACAGGGAGACTGGTTGTGACCTCATTTGGCTTGATGGATCTTGGTTGGGCAGTTTGCAACTCACCTGTGAGTTCGATGAAGTCTGGTTTGTGGCTGAAGATCAGGTAGTTGTTTGCGATGAAGTGCAGGAGCCAGACATAAAGCTGGTCAGCATTGTGACACTGCATTGTAGTAGTAATACGTGGCACGGGAAGAGAAAAGGAATAGACAGGAAAAGTTACCGAAATTGAAAGGGATTCCCAAAATGATGAGGATTATGAGGATTTTGGGAAGTTGGATCACAAACACAATAGATAAGGATGATTGTAATTCAAAGTGACTTCAATTTCCACACAGTCTACTTAATTCATAAGATGTTCATGAAATCAACATCTTATGAATTAACAATCAACAATCATTAGACTTGACAGGGCTCTATACTTTTCTTTCCGTAAGACTGACAGGCTATTTCAGCATAACTAAGTACAGTATACTGTGTGCGATGAAAAATGTTCTCCACACACACACACACACACACACACACACACACACACACACTCACCTTTGCTCTTCTGAGCAGCCGTATGATGCTGATCCCCGTAGATGCCAGTTCTCTGCTGGGCATGCTCTGTAGGTAGGCGCACACACACACCTCACACAGGTGCTGCAGACGTTTCACCTGGTACATCTCCGCACATACCAGGACTGCCATCGCTTGTAGAACACTGGCTAAAGAACACACACACACACACACACAGCAAGAGAAAGAGACCTGTCAACCTCCTCCTGTCTCTCACACACTCCCACACTTGTTTGTCTCCCACCTGTCAGTCATTTAGCATAGCTGTCAGTTAAATGCCCCCCCCCCCCCCCACACACACACACACCACATTCAGATTAAACACCATGAGTACTTTAGGTGAACATAACAGAATACAGATGTGTGTGATTTATGCTCAGGTATTTGACTGGTGGCAGTGTGCTGTCAGAAGACAAATCAATCACGAGTCAACAGTCAGTCATTATGAATGGACCTCCTGCTTGGCATCATCTTTAGAGTCCCCCTCTTGTATCTGACTGTGCGGAGAAGTCGAACAGATGCTCAGGTCGCCACGGACCAGCAGGGGTCAGCAGAGAGCAGAAATGGATCAATTCCAAGAGGGGTAAGTGAGATTTTGTGTGTGTGTGTGTGTCTCAAGTCTTTTGTCAGTCATGAATTATAGTTATGAGGAACAGTCATGGAGACTTTGGAGCCATGAATTCTTGTCTGCTGTGTGCCAGTGAGTATCACCGCCCTCCTGCCTCGCACAAATTTAAGACCGGTCGTGTAAAGTAAAGAGCGCTCCTTGTGTGTGTGTGTGTGTGTGTGTGTGTGTCCGCTTGGGCAGAGGTCCCAGACTCTGTGGGTGTTCTCAGTTAAAGTAACAGCATCAGCGGCAGAGGCTCACCTGGGCAGCATGTGTCGGTGTAGAGGTACTCCAGGAAAGAAAGGAAGGTGTCGGAGGAGACGCCGTGGATGGGCACCACTCGGCTCCGGGCCTCGGCGTACTTGCCGCTGAACATGGCCGCCATGACGTCGCAACGGGCCACTAGCACAGCCCGGTGAGCCGGTAACACACTTCCTGAAACACACAAGCCAATTACGGGCTCTGTCATTTGCTGTACTCTTTGAATATCACTGGAAAATATGTGTGCCTCTGAGCATGTTACAGACAAAATCGCCGAGACAGGTTGGCGCAAAAACACTATCAGTGGGTGGGTGCACGGCTGGGATTTTTTTAGTGTATACGAGCTGCTATATTCAGGCTGTGGCCGCCTTGTTAACCACCATGCAAAGCAGCCGTCTCCACCATGTGCTATTCCCAGGAGCGGCAGAACTGCAGGGCTGACGGCTACAAGGCTGTCTATTGTGAATTCAAAATAAAGACTCTCTCCTGCTGTGCGTCTGTCAGTTCTTTTCCCTCTTGTTCTCTCTCTTTCTTTCGCTCTCTCTTCCCCTCTCTCCCTCTTTCTCTGCTGTCATTCTCCTTCAGTCCCTCTGTGCTGTGCTGTGCACACACACACTCATGCACACACACAATCACACACATACACACAGCCACAGCCACACCAACATTCTCTTTAGGACTTCTCATGGGGTTTTTGGCTCTGGTGCTCCGTCAGGCTGTTTGTGGTTGAGGTGTTTTGTAGAACATCACATGGAGAATAAAGCAACGAGCTGAGCTGTGTTACGCCGTCTGCAGGGAAATGAAAGGAGACAGAGATGGAGGAGAGGGGAGAGAGAGGAGAGGAGGCTTGCCTTGCACCATGAAAATGACATCAGAGTAGAGGGGCGAGTTGAAAATGTTCCCCAGCGTCTGTGGCACTGGCTGTCGAGAGGTGGGTGTCTCCCTTGGGCACTAAATACGTGTGCGCACACACACACACACACACACAAACATGAGACATGAAGACAACATCAGCACAGCAACAGCATGATAGGCAAACTCGGCATCAGAGGCGTGATGAATCCTCAGTTGTCAAAGCAGATTCACACATCAAAGGCACATCCATATATTTCATTATTTACTTCAAAACAAGTTACATATTGGAAACCTGTCAAGTGTTTGTCAAGCTCACCTCAAGTAAACCAAGGCCTCGCTGGCAGCTCTCACGCCAACCATTTAGACATAGTCTTAGGCTTACATGCACCAATGCAGTATGTGGCACAGAGAAACCTTTATCTGCATAGCTGAACTGTCATTTGTACATGGAGTAAGCACACCAGGCAATTATGCTGTCAGGTCATTGTGACATTGGGAGTTTAAAGGCACACCAGGCAACATTTTATGCTGTTTTCAGGTCATTTGTGTACATTGGGAGTTTAAAGGCACACCAGGCAACATTTTATGCTGTTTTCAGGTTCATTTGTGCACATTGGGAGTTTAAAGGCACACCAGGCAACATTTTATGCTGTTTTCAGGTTTATTTGCCAGCTTCATAGTCACTTTGATATTTAGATGGCTCACTGTGGGGTAAATGAAGCCTCTCTTCGCCCCCTCTGCTGCTTATTTGCACAGTTACAACTTTGTTGGCGAGCCGAAACGGAATGAATCAAAAATCACATTTATTACCTTGTCATACCTATGTCGTACATAACATAACTCATTTGGCAATCAACGATGATAATTGATCATCGTTGGTTGCCATTCTCTGGTTTGAAAACAAATCTACATGTATTGGTGGGAACTGGTTTTTTTTTTTTTTTTAAATCGCTTCTATGACTTTTACATCTTTGTAGGTAAAAAAATCACAAATCACAGGCTTGCCTGGTATGCCTTTAAGTTGGTTTTCACATTCAGTATATAAACTCTGTCAAATGCAATTTAGTGTAATTAATTTAATTGAGCAGTAGGTAATTGCTGGACCCACTGTGAGTGATTGACAGCCACCTTTTCTCTGCCCACAAAGGAGCGCACTCTCTCCATAAGCTGAGCAACGGCCAAGGGACTCTTCAGCTTCTCAGCCACTGCTTCCTCCAGGTACTCCCACTCCCACGCACCTACACACACACACCACACACACACACACACACACACACAAGAATCTTAGATCACCCAGTTCAGACGACAAACATTTTCTCCCTTACACACATTCACATTACTTCTTTCACACTGTCCACATATCAAACACACACATACACACACAAAAACACACACACACATATTGTATTTCTCCTGCACAGACACATGAATCTTCTCAATGCATTAACATTAGGACAGATATTAAATCAGATGTACACATATATGCATAAACTTTATGTAACCATCCGTTTTGAACTACAGGCTACAGACCGTATAATTTATGAGTACACCATGATAGATTAAGTGTCAGAGCTCATTACATTGAGGATGGCAAATGAGGGGTATTTTAAATCATCTGCATGTTTCCTCAATGAAGCAAATCCCATCTCCTATCATCTATTAATGTGTACAGTAATAGGGTGAACCAGTCAGAATGCCTCAGCAAATAGAGCACATGCACACACACACACAGACACACACACACAAACACATGAATATACACAAAACTGAGTTGCTCACTCACTGTCCCACAAAACCTCTACGAGAGCTTGCAGGGAAGCATGACTCCCAGTGCTGAGGCACAGATTACTCACACACACACACACACACTGCTACAAGTGTGACCTTCCTCTCAGGTCTACCGTGAATTCCATACACAAACACCACATGGAGGTGCATCATGAAACATATTTCATGTAATCACACTTGAGAACCCCAAGGATTTAGTTTCCAGGTTATTTTTAATTTTTGAAATACTTCATTAAAAAATCATGACATCTATGCAGCAGAAGGGAAACTACTAATGAGCTGCATTTGCCCCGAACAGAAACCGTGATCTTTTTTGGGTTAGCTTTGCTAAATGGCTAAACTGCCAGGACACAGACACGCAGCCAGAGAAGGCACTGGGACACAGATGATGATAACGATATCAGCAACAGCAGCCTACACTTGCCTTTTCTTTTATGCAGATATCGATCTTCCTCGGAACCCGGGGACATAATTGATTAACCAATTTTGTGTGCGAGAGCGAATTTGAGAGTGAACTGCGATTCTGGCAAGAAACGGGGTAAAATAGACCCCTTTTGTGGAGTGTGTAACAAGCCTCGGCTGACACCTTTAAATCAGTGTAATATTTTTATGGGGTTGAAAGATGGCATGAGTCTAGCTGCTAATGGTATGTGGGCTGCTCACAGTTAGTTTCAGAGTTATGCACACCAAGAATTTAGTTCTGAGACTGCTATTAAGGAGTCACCTATTTTGGTCATTGCTACTCATAATGATTACCCTGAACATTTCTTTACATGTGGCACGTGAAGCCTCTTGCATAAAGCCTCTGTGTATTCCATTGCCTTCTACACACACACATACTCCCCCCACCCCACCACACCCCCACACACACACACACTCTCTCCCTCTCTGTCTCTCTCTCTCTCTCACACACACACACACACACACACTCTCTCTCTCCCTTCCTCTCTCTCTCTGTCTCTCACACACACACACACAGACACACACACACTCTCTCTCTCTCTCCCTCCCTCTTTATCTCTTTGTCTCTCACACACACACACACACAGACACACACACTCTCTCTCTATCTCTCCCTCCCTCCCTCTCTATCTCTCTCTCTCTCACACACACACACACAAAACCAAAGCCAAAAGGCACAAGGACAAACATGGTGAATAACTCAATCTAACGTATGGGCACCTGAAAAGACATGTGGATTCACTGCGGTGTCCATATTGATTGGCCACATCAATGAGGCCGAAAGACTTTCTATTGGCTTTACATAAAGAAATCAGACTGACTCACGACCCGTAAGGGACTGCACATGCCCACACTTATTGAGTGAGCATTGGGTTAACAATGATGACTTGATACAGTGGAATATAGTTATAAAATGATCATCTATAGGCTTTGGACCTTGTAGATACTGTATCGTAACAGCCTGCTTAATGGTTAGTTTGACCTGTGGGTGGGGGGGGGGGGGGGGGCAATATGTTATTCCACAACCAGTATGGCATCCTATTACAATCGCTCAGGTGCTGGCATGCATCTTTATACAGAGTGAGAGAGAGAAAGAGAGTGAGAGAGAGAGAGAGAAAGAGAAACGCCACAAAAAGTGTCCATATGCACAGAAGCCGTCATCAAAGCTTTACATCCCAAGTCTCATTCATAAGCAGACTAGCCAATTAGTGCTGGAGACTGGCCATCAGAACACACACATACATGCACACACACACACACACACCATACAATATACCAAGGGAGAACACAAACTGGCCAAAGGGAATGTGGTTGGAGAGGCTAAATAGAACACCATTTCATGCAATTAATAGTTAATAGATGAAACTGTGCAAATAGCTCTTTTAGTGCATTTATTTCCCTCATTTATCTTATCACTTGAATGCTAAGCCTCTGCCCTTTGTTTGTCGAACACATTATGGGATGCATATGTGTCTGTTTCAGACTGGCTGTCTCTCTTTTAGATGCAGTTTCCATCACTGTTATCACCAGCCCAACTGCATCAAACAAAAAGAATGATATGATCAGACCCTCAGTACAATACTCTACAGTACACCATGCGCACACACACACACACCACACACACACACACACACACACACACGTACAAACAGACGGACAAAAATTATGCCAGCGGATAAATTCACATTGAACAGCCTAATTATGCATACAGAGAGATGTTTATTCCTCTGAGTTGGAGTTCACTACACACACACATCCTCTTTCAGTCACATCTTTTTGAACTATCTGTGCAACAGTGTGTGCGTGTGTGTGTGTGTGTGTGTGTGTGCACGTCCATGTTGCTGTAATCACATAGGCATACTGTGTGCGGTCAAAAACAATATACCTCTACAAAGATACACAACGTGCATAACAGACAGAGACTAATGATGAGAGAAATGGCAGGGACAGCTATATTCAGAGATTCTCATCACATATTCTGAACACACACACACACACACACAGACACAGACACACACAGTCATACACTTAGACTGAGTATCCACACACACACACATGTTCCCACTCTAGCATACATAATTCTCTCCAGCCCCCTAAATCAACGTAATCAGGCTTTCTGCCTTCGGGTCTACTAAACTGACTATCTCTCTTTCTCTCTCTCCATTTCTTATCTATCTCTTCATCTCTTTTTCTCTCTCTGCTATGGTCTGTATCCATGTGTTTCTCTATCTTCCTTTATCTCTGTTGAATGTTGAGCCCTTGTCCTTCCCAAGCTTCTCTCTCCACCTCTTGCCCTCTCTTTTTATCTCTCTCTCTCTCTCCTTCCTTCTCTCTCCCTCTCTCCTACATGCATGCAGACAGCCATGAATCAGGCTCCTTTAGACTGTGCATTTAAAGTCACTATCAATAATGAGAGGGTGGCATTAAACCAACCCAGTCTGTCATACAGACCTGACTCTGCTTCTCTCTCTCTCTTGTGCTTTGATTCTGTTTCTCTCGCCCTCACTTTTTTCTCTCTGTCTGTCTCTCACTCTCACTCACATACATAAACATACGGTACTTACACACACAGTCTTTGATTCTGCACGTGCATGTGCATACACACACACATACACGTCTCCTCTTAAAAGCACAAATTCACACACAGAGCGAAAAAAGACAGAGAGTGAGAGAGAGAAAGAGAGAGAGAGAGAGCGAGATGGGGATAAGCGGCTCATCTCTGTCATCTCCTGGCTTAGCTGAGTGGGCTAATGATGCATCGCCTCACTCTGAGAGAGGAGCGCGGCGCCTTTGACATCTGAAGATGAGGTCTTCATGAAGCCATTAAAAACACATGGTAGGGCACGTCCAGCCCCTTCTTCACCTCTGACCTTTACTGCACACCCCTCAGAGAGAGCAACATTAACCCCCTGCAGTGCAACACTCATGCATACTACAAGCTAAATTCTATACAGTTCATGCGTATAATGTGTACAAAAAGGGAAACACCAGAGTCACCGCCTACTGAAATACAGTAGAATTTGTTATTAAAATACCTACAGTGAATATAAAATGTATGTAATACAAAAAAAAACAAAACATGCATTTGTTTTCCTTGATTTTAATGCTTCTTTGAATTTAATACTTTGCCTATTTTGTATTTTTCTTCTTGATTTCTTCTTTGGCTGTTCCTACTAAAATAAACTGCTTAGACACTCTCTCTACAGAGCATTGCCCACGGACATGCAGTGCTTTCAAGTCCAGCGCCCAACTATCAAAAATAGACCACTACTGAGAGAGGTTTGCAAAAAGCACCGTTCAAAGAGAGGCGTGGCCACTGAGGTGCAGTCATCACAGTGATCAGTCAGAAGGCTATTTGCTTTTGGCTAAGCCTCCACAACGTCTCTACGGAGCTCTCTCCCAAGCCCGAAATACCACCATGTGAACGAAGGAAACCTTGGAGAACGCGCGCACAACCGCACACACACTTGGATACAGGGTAAATACGGTGGTGGTGGTTAGCAAACAATTTGAGTTCATTAGCAAGGCAGAGGGGGCTTTTTGAACAAAACATCTTGGATCAACATGAAAGGGGTTTGTTACAGACAAAAATAACAACTGTTTTTGCCATCAGACAGGCTTTGAGGGAAAAAAAAGAACAAAATATTCTCCATTACACACACACACACACACACTCTCTCTTACATACACTATCTGACAGCATGCTGTCACATCCCAGACAGAGGCAATGCTCTTCACCTTGCCAAAACCAAACTATCTCAACTATTTATTCTGTTTCTCTCTCTATCTCTCGCTCTCTCTCTCTCACATGCACACACGCATACAGAGACACAGATACACACACACACACTCACACGGTCACATGCACACCCGCCTCTGACCTCACCTCTGTACAGAAACATCAGCGTCTCCCACAGGCACACGCACAGCAACGGGTCCTTGACCACCAGGCGTGAGAGGCGCCCGGGGAGGTGTCCATCAGCAGCGCGGGGCATGCCCCCGTCCTCCAGTCCCCCGTCCCAGGTGGAGAGCAGGGAGTGGGGGCCGCCGCCGCCGCCGCCCCCTCCGACGCCCCCGTCACGCTCCCGACAGGCGCAGCGCGACACGGGCCGCTCCCAGGCCTGCCGCCCGACCAGCAGCTGGCGGAAGTAGGGGCTGACAGCACAGAGGACCGCAGCGTGCGCCCAGCCCAGCTCCTTGCCCGAGTCGCCGGCGTAGAAGGCCACGTCGGCAAACTGCACGCCACGTTCCAGCAGCCACTGCAGGTCCTGAGAGTAAGTGGATTCCTCCACCCGCACTGGAGGCAGACGAGCTGGGGGTGGGGGGTGAAATGGAGAGAGAGAGAGAGTCCAAGGAGGAAAAGGGGGAGAGTAGATTAAAAGAGAGAGGGACATGAAAAAGAAGATGGAGAAAGGATAAAGATGATAAACAACTTGTTAGCGTTAGCACAGTTTCTGTGGCTTTTTCTCGGTGGGAGAAATGAGGTAGGGTAGATTGGGAGGAGATGAAAGAGAAGAGCAAAGGGATGGAAGTAGAAAGAACGACATGTAGGAGGGCAAGAAGAAGAGAGCGAGAGATTAGGAGAAGGGAGAAGTGACTGCAGATAGATTAAACTAGAAAGAGAGAGAGAGAAAAGACTGAAAAGAGAAAATATGAATTCAGGGGAAAGAGTGCAAGAAGGTGAAAGAAGAAAAAAATATCCAAGAAGAGACAAGAGAGAATGTTCCAGAAACCAAACAAGGCAAGTAGAATAAGGATATATGAGAAGTATTAAAAAGAAGGAGGAAAGAGATACAGAAATGTGATTCATGTAGCAAGGTCATATTAAAATCATATTTTTGATTAATTATTGCTGCACCACATCACATTTTACAGCCACTGATATTGTGCAGTGCCAAGCAGTCTCTCCTGGGCTTGGTCACACACACACAAACACACACACACACACACACACACACGCAGACATATGCACAAACACACATGCAGCATTTCTACTTGACTAGCTGCCTTCACGTTTAACAGCCAGCACACTAAAATACAGCTAAGTAGTGCTGGAGCAAAACCAACACACCCAGTAAATCCAGATTGCCCTCCCTCACTGGCTGCAGACATTAGTCTTCATAATGTACTTCATCATTAGAGTGCAAGTGTGTGTGTGTGTGTGTGTCGCCCTCTTTCTTGCTCTTGCTCTCTCTCCCTCACACACACACACACACAGGGACAGATGTGCTGTACACATTTGAAAATGCACTTAGGCAACCGGAGAAAACACACACACACACACACACACACACACACAAATGGAAGGACTGCCATCGAAGACGAGGCTCACTCAGGATATACCGTATGCTCCTTTCCCTCCTTCTTCTCTCTCTTGCTCTCTCTCTTTCTCTTTCTTTCTCTCTCTCTCTCTCTCACACACACACACACACACACTCATTGCACACTAAACAAATTGTGTGACACAAATGCACAAGTCTATTTTTACTCATCACAGCTATGGTTAGTGCTGTTGTTTTTCTCTTTTCCAAATTCGCACTCAAGCAAACATGCACGTACACACACAGACACAAACAGGGTGTGTATTTTTCTCACATCAAAAGCTTACTGTGCTTTCCATCTCTCTCTCTCTCTATCTCACACACACACAGAATGAAGTAGGGAAAGAGAGAGGGAGAGCAAGAAGCACAGCGTCATACCGGTAGGTTTCTCTCACAATTCATTTCATCAGTAGAGGCCAGACATGGGTCTGAGTTTGGCCCTCAGGGAGGGCAAAACTGACACACACACACCAAGGCCCTTCTCCAGATAAAATTAACATGAACCCATGCACTCAAAAACACACACACACATACACATGCACAATAGACATTCACACCAACCCAGCTTCTTTCAGAAATGTAACACACACACACACACACACACACACACACACACACACACAGCCTCTGGCATCTTGCTGTGCGCCCAAGAGAGATTTAGCCTAAACGCTCTGTGGCAACCTCCACTGGTAAGTAGGTTACTCTGATTGTGCTGAGCGATAAAATCCCTCCAAGAGATGATGTTCGTATTGTTCCGAGTGTCATATTAATATATCTTTTAAAAGTCTCATAAGTGTAAAGTGGAGATTAATGGTATTACCTGCCTAGAGAGAACAAAGCTTCTCTCACATCAAGGCAGATGTATTTTGGGCCATTATCTTGACTGTAAGAAGAGCAGACTGACAGATCAGGCAACCTATTACCTGGCTGATCCAGATGCGGTGGGCGGGGCTCATTCATCCTGTAGCCACGCCTCTTGTCAGGACGCTCTTTGGCCTTCTGCTTCAAACACTGGATCATGAAGTACTCCAGCTGCACACACACACAAACACACACACACACACAAAGCCACGTGCACAACATTCAGAGACACAAACAGGCACATAATTATCCATTTAGGCATATGCACACACACACACACACGCACACACACACACACATAACCACCCAACAAAAAAAGCCCAAATTGCTATTCATACACACTGCCACATGCCCATGCACAAATGGACCACTGCCGCCCAACTGTACCCACGTCACCTCACCCATTCCGAAAGAATGCTCCTCTCTACCAAAATGCCCTTCAGGATTAGCATGACATCTTTAGCTGGGCCTTTTTTTTTGTCTCTCCACCTTCTCGTCTTGTGCCCCCCCTAATCACAAGACCTGCATGCCTGACTGTCATTAATTTTGACCTTTAGCGCTGCTTGAGCCATTACTCCCTCACCTTCAGCCCCCTATCGCTGTAAAATTAGCCTGCATTAGCCTAGCATTACGAGCCATTATCTTCTCAGCTAGTAGCTTAAGCGTGCCAGCGCGGAGCCGGCGTCAATTAGCGGAGGAGATGATGATTTATCCGTTATGCTGCCTGCCACTCACACGCTCGGCTCGCTCGAAGTCGGCTCAACTCACCACGCTGCCGAAATAGCGGCCCACGAAGAAGTTGTTGAGCGAGGGCAGTTCCAGGTAGGTGGCGCCCAGGTCCCGGGAGAGCTGGAGGCCCTCACTGTGGGGGACGCAGCTGCTCCAGTCGGACGCACACAGGGGACATGTGCATGGAGGCCCTTCATCTGATAGACGGAGAGAAAGTGAGATAGAGAGAGGGGAGAGGAGGGGTATGATGAGTGGGGGAGGAATGACAGAGAGAGAGAGATAGAGAGAGAGAGAGACAGGTGGTGGTAGGGGGGTGGGGGTGAGAGAACAAGTGGGGTGAACAGAGGACAGCATTTAGGGGCAGAGCTGAGCACCATCGGTAACAAAGGAGTAGCTCCATACACACACACACATTCTTGCATTAAAAGAAATCATCTCTGATTTGCTTAAAGCACACACAAACATGCATACACATAAAGGATGATCTTACTCACACACTCACACACAAACACAACACACACAAGCAGCTGCACAAAGTTCTGGATGGTGAAAGTGCTTCAAGCTTCAAACTAAACCCTGTGCAGTAGTGTGTGTGTGTGTGCGTGTGTGCATGTGAGAGAGAGAGAGAAAGTGAGTGTGTTGTGAGAGCATGTGGTTACACAGGTGCTCCTGTGAGGGAAAAAAGCTCCTGGTATCATGCATGCACTCCCTAACAACAACGCACTCAGTCACACGCTCACACACACACACACACACACACACACACACACAGGATGGCACAGCGCCTGTGCACCAGTGAGGTGTTAAAAGCCATAACTGCACAAATAAATTAAATAAAAATGAGCAAAAATTAGCCCATTCTGATAGAACAGACGGCCATTTTTTACCCTCTGGAACTGTGCCACGCTGGCATGAAGAAAAATCCCACTAGAATTACCGTTAAGTTTGATACATGCACACATGCACTCATCTCTCACACTGTAGCACACACACACACAACACACATCTCACAAACAACACACTCTGTGATCACATTTGGACAAATAGGCACTGGTCACTGGCCACATATTATCTACACCTCCAAGTCAACCTGTATGACATGACCCAATAAATAATGCTGACTGCAAACATGTACACACACACACACACACACACACATACACACACACACACAGAAGATGTGTAACACAAATACGTCCATACGTATATGCACACCCTTCCAGTAAGACACATTAATCGGCAAGAGGGGACCAGAGTGAGTGTGTAAAGAGAGAGAGCGAAAAAGAGAAAGAAGGGATGGTACGGAGGAGAAGAGAGTGGAGGATGGAGAGATATGCAGAGAGAGCGAAAGAGATAAGAGAGGGGGGACGAGGGAGAGCCCAAGGGCTGTGATGGGGAGCCAGAGCGAGAGAGGGAGAGAGAGTGAGAGAGAGAGAAAGAGCGAGGAGAGAAGAGAGGAGAGAAAAGAAAAGGGGAGGAGACAGTCAGCTTGGTGCCAGAGAGAGAGAATGAATCATGGAGGCCTGAAGTCGGAGATACAGCTCCAGTGTGTGTTACACAGTACAAGAGAGCAGCCACTCCAAACAAGCTGTGTGTGTCTGTGTGTGTGTGTGTGTGTCAGAGTAAATACTATGTAAATAAATTGACTGAGAGCACAGGGTGCGCATGCGCTGTTGTATGTACGCTGTTGTGAGTGTGTGTCCCATATGTGTGTGTGCGTGTGTGTATTTTAACACTTAATGTTTGCATGTCTGCTCATGACCGTGACTTATTTCTCCCTCAGTGCATTGAGTTTATGTGTGCCTGTGTGTGTGTGTGACTGTGTGACTGTGTGTGTGTGTGTGTGTGTGTGTGTGTGTATACATTTGTGTGTGTGTGTCCATGCCTGGACACAGTGACTGCAGCAACTCTGTACCACAGTCCCCAATGCCGGCAACTAGGAAATGAACTACACAGCTATCATTCCCAGGATTCAATGGAGTCTAACTTTAGCACATAAACAACAACAGTACTGTGATGACCTTCCACTGCCTGTTATACACACACACACGCACACACACAAATAAACAAAAACGTAATAATGAAACATTCTTCTGGCATTTCAGCTTCCTGCAGCAAAATGCAAAATACAGTAACACAAATAACACACACACACACACACACACACGTACACACTCTCTCATACACATCTATTCAAACAGCACACAGTATCACAAGCGACCACAGTAATCTCTGAGCCATCCAGCTCCCTTTCTCTTTCCATCCCATAAGCTAGCTGCTCTGGATGCATTAGCAGGCCCCTTGGGCAGAGCTTAGGAAAGATGGCTAGCCACATGGAGGCAAGAGCACACCAGTACACATTTCCAGCCATGGCAACCACTGGGGCAGCATTCACACACCCACACCCACACACACACACACACACACACACACACACACACACACACAAAGCATCTCTGCAGCCCTGAGAACTGATGTTGTGCTAACGTCCCTGTTTGAGCCTTTGTCCCCTTTTCGGTTCTGAAGCTTCAGCACCTCTGATCTCAGAGCAGTGGCAGCGGCGATACCGCAGCTATGCCTGATATGCTGCGAGAATGATGATGAGGAATGCACTCTCATACTGATTCCATTGGAGAGGACGAAAACCATCAGCAGAAGCCCTGGAGAGTTTAAGCTGCCCTCATCAATACCGAATCAAGAAATAGGCCGGTGTGTGATTGAGCTTTTTGCTCTGTGTGTGTGTGTGTGTGTGTGTGTGTGTGTGAGAGAGAGAGAGAGAATTGAGACCTCTGGATAGTGCTGTGTGTCCAAAAATCTTAAACAGGCAGCCCAGACGGGGAGGAACGGGGTCAAGGCCCCGCGTGGCGTGAGTGTGAGTTTGAGAGTGTGTGACGTGACCAAGGTTTCTTGCTCCCTTGCCTCCAGCAGTGCGAACTGCGTCACGAGCACACGTGGCTGCGAGACAGAACTAACCAAACTCTTCTTAATCAACGTTCGCGACACAAAAGAAAAATAAACAAAAAATCAAACCAAAGTAAAGAGGGCATAAAGCCCTGCCATGCCACCTACCATTATACTCACAGATTTTAGTCACTTAACACCCCGGAGTACCTTGGACTTTGGATACAGCCTTTTGTTTGTTTGTTTTCCATCCGGTCAAGCAATTAAATAAGGATTTCTTCATCACGCCGTTAAGCTTCCTGACGGTATCATGTAATCATTGGCTTCAATGCCATATCAAAGCAGCGCTAGCTCTCCTCAAGGCTACCTGAAATAGCTGACTGATTCCAGCCCATCCAGCCTTTGACCTGCACGTTTCCATTCTCTCACTTCATGAAATGTGCCTGAGTGTCTGACTGGAACTTTCACTCGCCAAAACCATTCAATTCAATTCTAGACACATTTGGTCAAGTGGTGACTTTCATGACAAGCCACATTCAATATTTCTCATAACAGTATTCTGGACATGCTCCATAGGACTTCCCTCCCCTACTGGGCGAAGGTTGGAGCTGATGAGTGTATATGCAGATTAGATTGAAAGTGATGTGGTCAGAATGCAGAGTACATCACAAACCCCTCACAGAGAAATACACATATGTAAAAGAAGACTGATAGCCTTGTAAAACAAACTCGCAAAAGCCATTAAAAGAGTTGTGCCATAATTAACATCTAAGGCAATGAGGCTCCCTGTTCAGTTTGCTGTGACACCTTCATGACAGCAGCCATGTTGTTGTGGTCACATCTCAAACAATGGTGCCTCCCCCATCATCACCTCAGGGTTTCTCAATTCTCCTTGATGGGCAAGACATCAAAATCTAACAGAGCTTACCTCTCTATTTTTGGAATCTCTAGACAACAGTTCTAGTTGAAGACAGAGTTGTGGCAGTAGGATACAGACAAGCTAGGCCTGAGACAGTGGAGAGGGCAAACTAAGCAAAAGCACAGAAGAGAGATAAAACAGATTGAAGGAAGAAAGTCTACGTGATTCTGAGTGAGTATGTATGTAGCAACAGGGAACACGACAGGGTGCCTTAAGCATCTCTCTCTCCAACCCAACCATTTCTTACTCCGCCTTGAAGAATAAATGCCTAATCCAGTGACGACCCCAAGGAAAGGAGAGATTACCCACAATTCCACTGGATGTTCAGGGATGCTAAGCAAAACCCTGCAGTACAGTGATGAAATAAATAGTGAATGAATTAAGTACAGCCATAACATCCATAACATATTGCACTCCATAAACACTTGCAGTCTCATCAGCACTGCAGTTTACGTGCACTGTCAGACAAAGTGTCCAGTAGATGGCTTAATCCTGACTTGCACAATCACACCTCAGCACTCATTATCAAAAAGTTAAACCAAATCATTAACTTCACAGACATACACTCAACAGGAGGCCCTCGCCAATCAAAAAATAGAAATACAAGTTTCAGCCTATCAGTACTTACCGTTTAGACGCGCCCCTACAGCCACCAGGATAACCGGCATGCCCCAGTGGCGCAGAAGAGGGCGGAGTCTGGGGGAGTATACATTTCGCACCTGCTGAAATGCCAGCTTGTCGTTGACGGAGTACTTAATGACCACAATGTCTGCTTGTTCCAGAACACTCCGCACACTTGCCCAGTCACTGTCCAACAGATCCTGCAATAAAGATAAGAGTGAACATCTGTGTGTGTGTGTGTGTGTGTGTGTGTGTGTGTGTGTGTGTGTGTGTGTGTATGTGTGTATGTGTGTGTGTCTGTCTGTTTTGGGGTCTGGCAATCTGCTTAGTCATTTTGTGCCTTGTTTCAGAGCATCAGCTGCGTATAATTCAAGTTGAACATCCCACGCCTCTCTTTGACCTCGACCCATCTTAAGCTTTACTTCATCCCTTATTTATTGTCTTATTCTCCAGCTGTCTTGTCACCCATTCCTCAATCCCAAAGATCTCCTCCTCCTCCTCCTCTTCTCTCTGTGCTGTCTTTCCTATGTACCATTGTCACTGTCAGGAGCCTGAGTCAGTGGCACATGCTAAAGCAAGCCGGGTGACAACCAGCTGCACCTGACCTTAGTCAATACTGCAGCCTCACATCCATCAGGAGAGGAAAGAGAAGCCTTTCCAACTCTTTTACTTTGGAGTTTCTCTCTCTCCTCTCTTTCTTTCTCTCTGTATCTGCTTCTTTGGTCTCTCTCTCTCTCTGTTTGCCTTTATTTTCCTCACCCTCTCACTGTTTGTCTCTCTCTCTATTTTTCTCTTGCTCTCTGTTTGTCGCTCTCTCTCTCTCTCTCTTTCTCTCTCTCTGTTTGTCTGTCTGTCTGTCTCTCTCTCTCTCTCTCTGTCTGTCTGTCTCTCTGTCTGTCTCCAAAGCGAAATACAGTACCGTACACATAGTAATGTTACTGTCAGTATACACCTTCAGTTTCATTTGAATATGCATGACCCCACCCCCTCCCACGTGGGCTCTGGTTATGAAATTACAGCATCTCCCCTCCAACTGAACAAATCCACCCCATCCAAACACCCCTCTCACCCAGCTCGGGCAGTCCTGCACCATAACCCGGACGTCCCCAAACACACGTGACTGGTACTCCATGAAAGCAGGGTTGAGAGCATGCCGGCCGGGGAGTGTGCCATCCATGCCCCCATGTCCAGGCATGGCACTGTGGCCCAGGTAGCTCCAGAGTAGCCCCCCCTGCATCTGGGCCTGTCCGGGAACATCCTCTCCAGAGCCTACTCCACCAGGGCACTCACTGCCCAGCGCCACAATGTGGATGGACCTATGGAGAGACCGTCTACGGATTATACAGCAGTACTCGGGCATGGAGCATCCAGACTCCTCTACAGTACACTCACGTGCAATCACTCAAAACATCGTACCTTTCTGTGGAATGGCAATATATTTGATTTCAGCGATGCGTTTTGACGCGCACTGAGAACAGAATTTGTTAACACAGGGAATCTTGAGCAAAATGTAGCAGAGGAGCAGGGAGAGCACAGAAGTCTTGGTGTTGACATATCACCCCATTAACTATGTCTATCACGAAGTAGATGCCCGCGTCATGTTGTGTCATTGAAGGAATGACACAGGCAAAGCCAGCGGTTTATTATTTGTTAAGGCAGAGAAAGTAGTCTTATAATTTGCTTTAGTTCAATTACATATTTCTCCATCATGGTATTTCTATCCATCATTGTCTCCAGCTTTAATGCCATGAGTGGAGTTATTAGTCACAAACCTTAAAAAACGTGTTTTTAGATGGATGAAGGTGAATGAGCGCTTTTACTTACATGTTCAGCAGAGCTCTGGGATGAAGAGCGCTAGAGGAGCACGTACTTCACCGGAGCAATGTGTCTTCACATCGGTTTTCGATGGGTCTTTTCCGCAATGAAGGTCGGGCACGATAATCCCCAGCACTGGTCTGGCTCTCTGAATCCGCGATGGGGCGAAAACGGCTGCAGAGTTTTTGTTTCCTTGGCAGGGATTTCCTTCACCGTTGTTCATTCATTAAACATAACAGGATCACACATAGTGTCCTGTGCGCATTGACGCTGCGTCCAGGCGAGGAGCAAAAACACCAAACGAGGGAGGAATCAATTGATCTTTCCCTAAATACCCAAAGCACTGCGCTAAAGAAACGACCAAGTTGACTCTCAATGCAAACAAGACCATGAAGGAATTCAACAAACACTGTCCGTTCTCAACTCATGCCACCGATTGAGCCACAGTAACTGACGTCACCGAAATGAGCATAGAACTCCTCTGTCAGGATGGCTGAAGACAGGCAAGAAGAAATGAAAAGAAGAGCGAGAGAAACACAGAGATAGAGGGAGAGCAGGCGAGAGCGTAACGTTTCAGACAGGCAGAGTTGAGTCTCCTCCTGACTCAGCAAATGAAAGGACTCGGCTACAATTACCACACCACACCACACACATCCACGTCTGCCCGAATTACAATGTTATGATTGCGGGGCACTCAGAATAGCACCCGTGTTGTCCGTGCGTTACAGTCTCTGTATTTCTCGACCCAGCGCACTAATCCTATTCATTCTTATTAATCCAAAACGCAAATGCGAGAAGCAGTAACTAGGCTTTGCATAGGTCGATTCATTCGTTCTCGCCTGTCTTGATCAGTGAGAAAATGCCATCAAAGTTACAAAAGATGCAATCTGTTAATGACATTTCGAAATGACCCGTGCAAACAAGGTAATGGACATTGCGGAAATATTAGCGGATTGAGTATGCATAAGCTAGTTCTCCTACAGTATTTACCCATGGCATAGTTGAAAATGTCATGAGAGTCGTGTTGAACTGGATTATGGATCTTTAGATTATGAAATATCAGAACTCCCAGGCCTCATGTTTGAGCTAAAGTCGATAATGCGTTTCACCGGTATACACTAATTGGCTTAATAAACTACCTAAGGCTTACCTGCATATTGTCCATTAAAATCAATAATTTATCCACCTTATATCCAGATACTGGAGAGGAAGTACATCAAACCAATTACTACCTGCCGGTCAAAGTTAAATCACTTTAGTCTATGCTGTGAGTCTGTACTTTATGGATGGTGAATCCTTCATGAGATGTCTAGCAGTGATTGATGTAACGGGTGTGACTTGGTCCCACATCCTTTCAAGCTTTTCATTCTCAGCATCCTAAGACTTCACTTGTTTGGACAGTTTCTCTCTAATCACACATTGATCTCAAACCCTAATCAGTGTGGGTGTGTGCCTATTAAGTTTTGCTGTTTCTCATCTAATGTTTTTCATTTTGTTTGTTGTCTGTAATGTCAGTATGTAATGTCAAAATTACTAAGGTAAGTCCAAGATCAGTCAATTGCTGTGGAGGGTGGGCAGGTGTTGTTAAGCTGCATTATCTCAAATTGTCCTGCATGACTGGAAATTCAGCTCTCTCTGCCCTAAAGTGAATACCTGGCACAAGACCCTATGAGAAAATTACATCGTTTTTGGCTTCAGTAGCCTACACTAATCCTGTCCATAAACCAAGAGACAACCAAAACTTGGAACAGTTTGTAAAATATTAAATTATGCTGATTTGGAGAAAGTTAAAGGGAATCTTATGCAATTGTACAAAAAAGTAATATAGTTTTCCAGAATTATTGGGCAAATTTAAAGGCCTGTAAAAAGCTCTACTTCAAAAACATTTGACACCATTTTTTTCATATTTCAGTGCAATCTATGATGGCTGTCAGACAGCCATTTAATCAGTGTCGAATTTCCTGTCCATTACAATGTCACCGCTGTGTCACCATGGCACGGCTTAAACATCTCTATTCATCTTGGTCCAAAGTGCCGACCTTTATCTGGGCTTAAATGTCCTGATTGTCATTGTGAAGAGGGAGCAGTGGAGCAAGGCCAAAAAGAGTGACACTGATAAACTAGAAGTAGACCCCTCTGCCTCTCTGTCTTTATCTCTTACCACCCTATTCTTTCCTCCTTCTCCTCTCTTTTTCTCTCTGTCTCTCAGTCTCTCTACTTCTCTAAGTCTCTCTCGGTGCCTCCAACCCCTCTCTCGCTCTCTTCTTGTCACATCTCAGTGGATGGGATTACAGCGGAGCATCTCTGACGGGTAGCGCAATGCCAGTTCTGGAGGAGAGTCTGTTAATCCCCACCACCGTTCCCTTGGAATCTCTGGAGAGCCTTTGGACCAGTAGGAGCCAAGGAACGCTCCTCCACTAACCCCCTTTTTCAGGGACAGACATGGCCTGTAATAGGGCCCGGAGTGAGTCCTGTTACCCTGACTGGCCAGCTGTACCCCCACCCCCACGCTCTTCACATAATCTGCTCAGGATACGAGTGCCTACGTTCCTGATGCAGCCAACGGTCGGAGTGGAGCTCAGTTCTACCCAATTAGCTCTCACTAAGGAGGATGTGGGGACAGAGAGGGAGAGTAGGAGAGGGATGGCTGACTGATCAGGGTACTACCTACCCAGACATGCTTTAGTGAAATATGGGCCACCAATTATGCAACTGGCTGGATACGAGTCATGTTCTGGAAAAAAAATTGAGCTAACAAGGTGAAAAAAAAATCACAATACAGGTCACAGAGCTTCAAGAAAGTCTGTCTCACCAAGGAAAGATGTTTTCTCTCAGACTTACATGAGTATTCTCTTTTTTGTGTTGCCTTTTTCATTTTCACTCCAAGTCTCCTGGGTTTGTTCTTTGGGTAATTTGTCCTTTCAAGGCTCTGTGCGTTTATAGCAAAAACAAACAAACACACATGTTGAATTCCAGCAGAGAATGATTAATATTACAGAGCGTAAGTGCTCCAGGCCCTGGGCGTAAAAAACGTAGACACCCTTTTCAAGCTTCATTTAGCTCCTCCCTCAAGTTGCTTCTTTGTTATTCCCACTTTGCATAATTCTGATTCAGAATCATGCATTTAATAACAGGAAAGATTATATGAAGATGGCATTTATGTTTCAATAGTCACAGAGCATTAATAGTAGCAGCATTTTAAGGAGAGACAGATAGAGCCTCATGTTGTGGAAGTTTTCTACAGAAAAAGCCCTAGTTGTTTAGACTACTTTGCTGGTATAGATGTGCTTAACCCCCCCCCCCCCTCCTCACGAATTCCCGTTTGATCAAGCAAACAACACCACAGATTCACTACGCGGCAGAGGATGTGATACGTTGTTTCTGTTATCCAAATAGCATACTTTTAATGTGAGTTTACATTTACATGCCTTCCACCTCTTCTTTGAAAAGCTTTGGCTAATTATGATTCATTTCATAATTTCATCAGATTTATCATTTCAGCGTAGTTATGACATCAGGTTACTGCAGGTCATATAGACCCAAGCAGCATGGTTATATTCATGCACGAGCGCACATTTATATGCCCCCTACGCAAATTCTCGGCCCAATGAACTTTCGTCGTCCTGCTGGGCTTGAAGTAAAACATTACTACACACACTCCAGTTAATTATTCCCCACTGTGAGGTGAAACAGTGGCTCTGTCGGTCAGCCAGATTGGCGAAAAATGTAACAACGCATGCCATGTCTTGACGGTGCGGTAGGTCTTTGTTCGAACTTTTGTTTCAGACCTTGTACAAAGACCGTTCATAAAGATCTGTGGTCAGGTCTACATTCCTGTTGACCAGCAAAACTCATTTCATGGAAAATGCGTCATAAAAACCTGGTCGAAGAGAAAATGTTGTAGCCTACTATTTATCGGATGTGATGTAGCGCGCACCCAACATTCCACACTTACGCGCTTACGCGAGCTTTTTCCATATCACTGCACTAGTCGCTCAGTGGATCATATGATGGCATATGACAGTTATGACATCATGTGCATCCTTTTGTACGTCATTATTAAGGCCTCTGAAGCCTACGACTGTATTCTTGGGTAGGCCACCCAATCAATGACGCTTGCCTCCGGACAGGTATTCGACATTTTAGTTGTTAGCAATTATCATTGGTAGTTGTTACCAATTATCATACATATATTTGTGACATGATAAATCGCGAATTATATATAACATAATTTGTAATGTTAGGTATATTTGTAATGTTAGGTATCACAAATACTGTCTTTTTTCAGTCTCAGTATGTTTATGTAGCTACAAAGTAGGCAAAGGGAGGTCTGGCTACCTTCTTTCTGACGTCTTCTATATGGGTTCTAAACTGACAGGGCTGCTATGCGGTTTACGGGTTGGCTCTGCAGTCGACTGCTGAAGACTTTCTCTTGCAGAGGTATTTGGAAGGCTGACTATTAAAAATACGTGGCTTGCAACACTTTCAATGAATCTCTGGATGCAGACACCCCCCCCCCCCCCAACACAAACAGATTGAGGGCCTACTAAACTGTTCCCCCTTTTTAACCCAAACTCTAGGTTGACACCTAGCCTATTTGCTATCAAAGCGACATTGCAAGTGCTTGCAGGCTCAACTAATAAAACAATGCTTTTAGGCATGAGAACACTGAAACTTCCCTGTTAGTAGTCATAATAGTCAAATAGTCACATGCATATCATTTAAAATAATCTAAAACAAACTAACAAAAAGTTTCTAAAAGGTGGTTTGGTGACACAGACGACTTTTGGCATTTTATCTCTACTTTGTTTAAGCAGTTCAGGTTTATGAAAAAATGGGGAAAAATTTATGATGGCACATGAAATAAAAAAGCAGGGACTTTGGATATTTGTATTCATACCATACCATGATGAGTCATTACAGGAAATGCTGTATACCGTGCTGTGCCAATGGTGTGCCAAAGAACAGCAATCTTAATGTTGCTTTACTGCAAAAACTACCAGGCTACTACTGCCAATGCAGTTTAAAGAAATAGTGCTACTCTGCTTTTATTGATCCAATATTATTCATTTATTTTATTAATTTAGCCCAGTGGTTGTCAAACTTGGGTACAAGTACCCCTGGGGGTACTTGGATCAATTCTAGAGGGTATGCAAAATAAATCTGTGACTGGGTTCTCAGCTCTCACTAACATAAAGATAACATGCAGACTATCCCTAGTACAACTCACTACATTGTTGTGTACCATGTAATATGTCTTCACATTTGGTATAGTATTTTGTTTAGTTATCCAAAAAATATTAATTGTTAAAGCAAGCAGCCCATCATGCAAGGGTTAGCCTGGAAGTCAGTGTCACAGGGGGTACACAACAGTTAAAAGTTGGGAACCACTGATCTAGCCTATATGTTGGCCTATATTTAGATCATTTAATAGCTCACATAATAGTATGTGTTTTTATGAACTGTGCATTTGTTAATTTGTTAAGTCCATAGTTGGCTGAATGTTCATACTGTAAATAGTATATCTACTGATTTGCTTTTTCACAATGTCATTGACTTCAGCTCAGGTGCAGCAGCAGGGGCTAGACTTCCTGGATGACATCAAGAGGAATCTTACAGGAGACTACAACCCCTCAGAGGTGACTAAATCACTGTCAGTTGCCAACTCTGTTACATTTTCATTTTACTTAAAACTAGCTTTAAATAAGATTTAAACTCTGCCATTTGAATTTCCACTTCCAATATGTACTTGAATTCTTAACAGATCGAGTGAGCAGCTTGGATATTGAGGTATTCACCTCAGAAAGCATTCATTCATTGTTCTTGGTGCATTCTCAGTGTGAGATGCCTGGACAGTTTTGTTGCAAGTTGCCTTAGCTGGTTATTCTCTGCATGATGAAAACCATTACTAGATGCCTCTAATGGATGAAATACCCAAGGTCCACTTAGCCTCAATTTCATTTGGTTTAGTTTTGTCTGTGGTCAAGGAGGGCTATAGCATCAAAACTGTGACCACCTCCAACTAAAGGCTAGGTGTGTAAATTATTCAGGTCCTGAGGACATGTCATATGGTCACTGCGGCAGGCCATGGTGATGTCCACTAATGTCTCTTATCTCTATACGGTGGCCTTTAATATGTTAGCGACAGCCTCTGTAGAGCAGCTCAGTGTGTTTGGTAATGGCCCCTGACAAGATAAGCCTGACCCCTCTGACCTACTTCCTTATTTCTGACAAAAGCTGTTTCTGACGCACAGTGTCAGTCAGATGTTACATCTGCATATGCCCCCTGCACAGCTGCTGTAGAAGCGCTCTCCCCCCCCCCCCCCCCTCTCTCTCTCAGTAGGCTCTGTCCAAGGTGATTTATGTCTGATCTGAGCCATGAGTATTAGCTACATATCATCAGGACAGGCGCATTTCAAAAGGACAACCCATCGTTTTGTATAGCATGAATAGGTCTATACATAAGTCAAGAATTTTTGCTAAGTGAAAGCATTTGCAGTGGGAATAGGCACAATGCACTCTGCCCTGCAGGAGAACCATTTAGAGCCATGACTTGATGAAAATGGTGCATAAAGACTGGTAGCCAGCCTAATTTAAAACCTCATTTCCTTTTCATGGATTTTTTTTTATCTTCCAGCTGAAATATGGTAATGACCAAACCCCCAAACAGGTCAAAAATGTGTTAAAAATGTTAAAAACTCTTAAATTAATAAGTCATCTTATAGTCCTTGAGCCAGAGGTTTGGTCAGTACCATGTGAGGGCAGTAAGGCACATAGGGATTTTGGAATGGTATGCCATTTGAACATACATGTAGATGAGCCATTATCCACTAAAATATGCAATAATTTGCATACATTTTAGGACATGGGCTTAGGGGGCCTACAGTACACCTCTACCAACCAAACAAACTTTTTGTGAAAAGTCTGGTTATGTTGAAAATTAATTGAATGAATGCTACCTATTAAAGCCCCATGGGTGTACATTGAAAATCAATGCATTTCAAAACAATGCAAATATTATAGAGGCTATGCATTGTCCATGGAATGGAAGAAGGTGGAACTTTTCTCAGTGCATCTTAGATCACATCTACAGGCTGTAGGCTTCTAGAAAATATATAGTTTAGGCTGTTTACTTCTTTACCTTTACGGGACGGTACGGAAATATTGCATATGTTGTTGCATAAGTGTATAGTGTCTAATTTACATAGTTATACATGACATTTCAAGTTTTGCCTTAATGTAAATATGGGTTCTGCATGACTTGTCTGAAGGTAACATCAACTATACGACTGACTGAAACAAGCCTGTTAAGAAGTTGGATGCGAGGCTTTTACCTTTTGCTGACGATGCTGCATGGGACAAGACATCATTGTGACCTCTGGTTTTGTGGGTTGGTGAGGTGCTAAGTGGACAGAGTTAATGTGCCCCCAGTGCCCCCTTGCTGAGCGGGAGACAGTGATAGGTCACCTCTGCTCAGTAGGTAGAGCAGAAACGAGCAACCCTGCAATGATGAGCGGCAGCTTGACTCAATGTTGTGGTGGCCTAATCAGTTTGCTGCCGGCAGGCTGGAGCAGCACAAGGTTTAATAAAACGACCAGTTCACTGGTGATTAACAGTACGTTGAAAAAGGAGGTGTGGGGTGGTACTGCACGCTGACTACCACTCCTGTTGCTTTAAGTGGTGAAAGCAGAGGTACAGTTCTTTGTAGTTGTTTTCTGCTACGTGGGAGAATGATCAGTTGAGGTGACATACTGACATATGCACTGTGATTTTGGGTGGGGGTGAGGTGGTGATCATGGAAGAGAAGGAATATTCTGATAATATTACAGGATATTTGTTTACAATGTAGAGTGAAAAACGGCGGAATAGACGCACTCTGCAGGACCGTCCTCCCATCTATGTCAGAATGACTCAACCACACTCACCACAGAGACCCGCCCCTCTGGCACGCACTTCATCTCAGTTCTGGCCCTCAAACCCGAGCATGCCGGTGTGGGACGCCACGGTGCAGAGGAGCCACAGATAGAGAGGAACGCGGCCGTCATCCCCAACCAATCCCCTAACAGGTGACAGATAGGCAAGCTGTCAGCCCCAATCCCGCTCATCTTGGGGGGAAAAGACTGAAGAGGTTTGAGTGTGATGTCAAATAAAATGTCAAAGTGCCCTTTGAGATTCTAGCCTGTCTAGTGTATGATTTGATTAATTTGTAAAAGCCAACTCAACCACTGACATAAATTAACCACTTACATATTAACCAGCTCTCCATGTTATTTACACCACCCCATTTCTGAGTACTGTTATCAGGAATGGAATGCTCCAGTAATGTTAGTCTGTGGTGACTTGTTGTACTTGGCTGTGTGTTCATGGTGGAGCTATTATGGAGACATGGCAAAGGGGAAAGCAACTGTATTGGCACTCGCAGACCATTTCTGTTGACATCAGCAGAACAGAACGCTCTCTTCCAAGCCCTCTACACCAGAGATAATTGGACATAGTAGCCAGCTATGGGAAATATGCCAGACAAATATGTGCACTGTTCATAATCACATAAACCCAAGGGATGTCAGGTCTCTTTTAACATTTCATTAGATTGTTTAGAATAGCCTTCAGAGGGCTATCTGCGCGAGGGCATAATCAAGCTTGTGGGCCACGGTAGTCTGTTTTTAATGACTTCCTTTTCTGGCATTCCATAATTCAGAGCCTTCAGCGTGGCCATATTTGTTGTTTTTAATACTTGGCCTTAAAAATAACTAAATGAAAACATTAATTCAGTGTATAAGGGGAATGTAATTTGTAACCAGATCTCCTAAAATATACAGGAGTACTTAAATTTTACGATTATTAATTAACGTGGTTATTCTGAGTACACACTGGTCTGCGTTTTCAGAATGAGGAGAATGAGAATGGTTTTACAATGCAAAGTCCTCCAGCCTGACCCGATCCATAAACATAGAGATATTTATTCTCTGTGTAGGGTTAATACATTTCTTTTTATTTGATTTTTTTTTCTTTTAAATACATTTTATAATACTGCCGTATGTGAGGAGAATGACTGCTATATAGGATAGTTATATGTACTACAAAAAACTATAGTATAGTATGCTGCTATATAGTATGCTGCTATATATATATATAAAATAAGGTAAACCTGAAAAGAACTGTAACAGACTTGTGTGAAATAACAGTTTGAAGTCTCAGGAATTAAGGCTATCTCTGCACTTGGTACTCTATGTAAGTACTACGGAGTTGTTGACGCCAGAAAGTTCTTGCACGGGTGAAAGGTGATCTGTCTAGAGAGGTCAGTTGCTAGGACATCAGCTGTCATCTTCGTCGGATCCAGTGACTATCCCCATGTTGTCATCCACCTTTTCCCTATCCTTCCTGCCTTGCTCAGTGTAGTAGTAGTCAGACTCGATGTAGTGTGAGGTATTCGACAGGGTCACAAAGACATCCCCGTCCTCCTCGGTCACTTCGTGCACCCTCTGCTTAATGCCCTTGGAGAACCACTTGAATGTGCGATCCTTCTGGCGGGGGTCACGGGCCTTGTAGATGCCCTCTCCCTCTGCCAGTGTGATCTTGTACTTATGCTTGGGGCAAATGATGCAAAGCTTCTTGTTAACTTCCTGTATACAACAACAATAAATGAAAGTCAGGCCAGTCTAATGAATGCCAAAGAGTCAGTATGCCGTTGGCATTTCTATGAATTACCACATAATGCAAGGTCAGCAAAGCTTGTTATGAGAACAACATATCCCCCTTTTTTACATTCATTGCCTTCACTGTAGTTTTGTTCCGTCAATATGCATAGTGTTTATGCACAGTCATGAACAGGACTGTGAGTGCGTACATTGTTATCTGTCAGTGGGGGTCGAGAACCCTGACACTTTTGCATCGCTTGCAACAGGCTGTACCAGCTGTGAAACCAGCCTTATCAGTCGGGGACAACCTGATAGCGTAGCCCGCCTGTAGCACCCATGTCTGCTGCAAGCACAACTACACGGCATCAGAGAGATGCTTCAGGGGGACACGGTCAGACCTTGACAGGCCTGTGGGAATACACGATGAGACGTGTGACACTGCAAGCTTGGCTCACCTCAATGTCTCCCTGGTCCAGCGTGTTTCCTGCATCTGTAAGGAGAGATGTTGTTATCACTACACGGCAATAGCCGCAGGCAACCAGCTGTCTTTCTCATCACAGGCTCCACATGCCTTTGCAATGGAGCTCTGTGAAAACACTCACTAAGGCATGAAATCAAACATGCAGAGATGGACGGTTAGTCTTTATATCCCTCCAGCTCTCTTGGGTAAAGATTAACAATGCCTGGAATAACTGCACCTACTACATTAACTATTCCTATTGTTTAGAAAAGTACTCATACACACAGTGTGTATTTGCCCATGTAGAAGCTGTATCATATTGCCTTTCCATCAACTTCAAATGATCAAATATAGAGTATCCTTATGTCTAATTTATATTTACTCAAATCAGCCAATAGTACTGTTAAGATGGTGCCTTTCATTTACTCACACACAGTTCATCCAATATAAAGGAATATTAGACTACACCACCCTGCAACCAAGAACAGAGTAGCCTTGTAAGATATCAGGGAGTGGCCAGGACTTTAGGAAATACAGCTCTTTTGGATGTGATATAAAGACAACCTAGCTGAAAATCACTAGGGTTTTCATATGAGAACTAATTAAATCATATAATATTTTAAACATTTAACTGGTGGCATGTTAGCCCAAGCAATACTTGGGATAATTTGAGCAATCATGATGCAGTTGTATAGCTACATTTACTGTTACTCTGTCGCCATCTACTGAAATTCTTTTAGACAGAATTGCTGCTTCAACTCACGGTAACAGTGGAGATCCAATGCGTAAAAGGTGTCCAGGTGGTGTACGATGAGGATCTCTCTGCCGTCCACTGTTTTGACTGTACGCTTCGCCTGGATAAGTTCCTCTCGTTTTCCTATGAAGTGTGCCTGCGTACACACACCGTTCTCCTCCGTTGTCATGATGGGTCCCAAACACCAAACCTGGAAAATATTTTGCTTTAAGACATTGTAAATTACCTGAGTAAAACATTGTAATTAGGCCAGTTGAATACATAGGGTGCACAGAAAATTGTCGAAGAAGAAGCAGAACGTAAGTTAGTGGGCAAAAAAATGTTTTTAGGCTTATTAAGTAGATAATGATTGTGGCTGTGGCACAGATCTTCTCATAAAAGAGTAGAATACACTTTGTCGAAGCCTGTGGCCTACCTTTCAACTACCACACGCACCACTCGGGAAACTAAATAATACCGCAACGACATGTGCTTAAGTGTCCCATATCTCGGCAGAACGGGTAACAATCACACGTCACATCAGTCTTATCATTGTTTCCCACAAGGGCCTCTGCACAGCATGTGAGCTAGGTTATAGGCCACTTGGCGCACTAGCCTATTGAAACAAAACAAGCATAAAACATTTACAAAGTTTAAGCTAAAAAGATTAGAAAAGCCTAGAAAATAAATAATAATTAAATAAATAATATAGGCCTAATCTGAAAAAGAACGTCATTGTGATAAGGGTGGTGTTGGCCTATGTAGGACGTTATTTTTCCTCAAATTTATTCTTGACCTCTCACTGCCATGCATAGCCTAATGACTCCCAATATTAATGTCCCAAGAATAAGCTATAGGCTGATAAACAAACACCGGGTCCATTATATTGGCTAAGCAAGCAGCGTCTGGAGTGTGGGGACTTTATAAATAAATAGGGGACACGCAGAAATTCAGGGGCATGAGGTTTGCGCAGCACTTGCGCAGTTCGTGCGGTGACGAGCCATTGAACGTGATTGAAAGAGGAACTGTGTCTTCTCTGCCCGTCTACGCCTGGACAGAAGCTGTATAGGCTGGTAACTTCTAAGTGTATTAACGCCCATTCTATAAAACGCTACTATTTTATTTCAAATAGTTCCGAAGCGGTAAAGTAGCCTAACCCTCTAAGACGGACAGTAGTTTCCACCTGTGCTAAAGCCATCTTAATTCACACGCTCGCTAAAGTGTAAGGTTGACTGCTAGCTAGCTGTCGATATGCACCTGAAATACAACTGATCATGCAACATTTTAAAGAAGTGGTGGAGAGTGACTGTTGCTGGATGCCTGCTGTCACGTTATAAGCTAAATGAGTCAACGTATCCGGTAGGAGGATAACCCATTTTCTGTTGCAGGACAAGTAGCTAGCTTTAACTTTTGAATTGCACGCTGGACGAAGCAAGTGGCGTCACACTGCCCATTAAAGCGTCCCATACAGCGACCCAAGCCAGTGGCCGCCGCTACCCTATCAAAATTCAATCTTTGTTTACATACCATGGTTGAACTGTTGATTTGAACTTTAAACCTAGTCATAATAGCGTGTTGTATAGATACAGCTTTGGTCCAAGTGCCTACACGTTTAATTAAAAGTGACAGTGCAATAGGCCGAAATTGACAAATTTCTCATTTTAACCCCAGGTGATGGCGCTGCGAGCGTGTGGCTTCATTATCTTTCGACGGCTGGCACAGGCTCCTCCTGATGGCATCGAATACCTACTCCTGCAGACATCCTATGGGGAACATCACTGGACACCGCCAAAAGGTACTGCACATATTTTGAAATCCTGATCCTGTATGGTGTCAGACCAAAGTTTGTGTAAATATCTATGTCCTTATCATACCATCGGGGAGTGCAACTTGTGAATTTGAAAATCTCTTTTTGTCCAGGTCATGTGGACCCTGGTGAGGATGACCTCACTACAGCTCTTAGGGAGACACGTGAGGAGGCAGGTCTTGGTGAGGAACACTTGTGCATTGTTAAGAACTTCCTGAAGGAGTTACGCTACCAGGTGCGTGGGAAGGACAAGACTGTGCTGTACTGGCTGGCAGAGCTACGAGACCCTGCCATGTCTGTGACGTTGTCTGAAGAGCACCAGGACTATCGCTGGGCTCGGCTAGATGAGGCCTGCACACTAGCACGCTACCAGGATCTCCAAGAAACCCTTAGGGATGCACAGCAGTATCTGGAAACCAGTGAGAAACAGTGAACCATACTGTATAGAAATGTTTCATTACATCTGGATACTGAGTTGGGTGTTCAGTGAATCAGTGCTGCGTTCTGTGCTGAAATGAGTTCTGTGTACTGTACAAAAAACATTGTATACAATTAAGTCTGTTTTACCATAGGTTAGTAATTTCTCAGATTGAAAAGAAGAGATTTACTCCATTCTTAACTTAAATTTATTCAAGGATTTAATGTATTCAGCCATTCAAAAGGATGACATTGTAAAGCAGGCCGACCTGATGACTTATGGGGTGTGAGAGCAAGGCCAGTCTATCAGAATACTGCACCCTGCACAAAATGAAGTTTCATTTGTCTTAACAGTTGGTTGACCTGTGTTTTCTGTCTAAAAACTTATTTATTAGCCACCATGCTTTTCTTTCTGCTGTCAGTATTACCCCTTTACGTTATACAATGTAGAAATCCCTCCTTTTCATCCATTTTCAAAATACTGGGTACCCTCTTAGAGCACTCTATTAAGTCTCAAACTGACGAAGTCACAAACTCAGCCATGTCAATATGACATATTACACATTGGCATTGTGCATCAGCAACAGAGGAAATTTCATTTTCCTTCCTGTTGGTGTGGCATCAAAATTAATTTGAAACTTTTATTTGATTCAAGGGATAAGGTGTTTTTGACCTTTTTGATAGATATGGTCAGTCTAAAGAGCACTGGACTAGTTTAACAGATTGGCCAGGAGACTTGAAAAGACAGGCAACTTTGCCTGCCAACATTTGCCTGTTCAGAAGAATGGATAGACTCATACAGAACGTTCAGAAGAATGGATAGACTCATACAGAAGCCAGTATTTTGGAGGCAAGGTTTTTGAATCTTGTCCCGAAGATGACAACAGAAACAGAACCTTTTCCAAGAAATATGAAGTCCGCTTATAAAACTACCATTTGCATTCGTCTGCGGCATTTCATTCATCTTTTTTATAAGCCCTTGTGGCAGTTTCCTGGTTTCAGTTATTTTAACCCTTCATCCTTGTTGTGGATATGGAAGTAAAGTTGTTAATAAGAAGGGGTAGCCTTTTCTGGAGTACAGGGGCCTATACTATGAAGCGAGCTTACAGGTTAACCCGGGTAACTTTGGGAGTAACCAATGATCTCCAAATGAACACTGCATTGAGCATCTGTTGTTTCTGAAGTGACATGTTGTTTGGAGATCAGCAGTTACACCTGAAGTTATCCAGGTTAGCTAGTAACCTCGCTTTGTAGTATACCCCCCAGATTGCAGTGATTACATTTTACATTTCTGCATTCCTAACAGATGGATTCTTGGATTATGACTGACAAAACCATTAGTCTTTTCAATGAAGTCTGACATCAGGAAATCACACTAAACTCTCCCCAAATTCCCCAGTTTTGTTCATCAAGTGATGATGACTAACATGACAAGAACAATTCCCAGTGTGTGGCCTTAAGATTTAATCGCAAATTTGGGGCAAAACCCCGATACATACACACATGAACAGAAAAAGAACATTATCAGTGATCTAACAAGCAGTCTGAATGTGCCAATGCTTACAGGGCACACCATACACGCACCCCAGAATTCATGTAACCTTAGGCATCCCAGGAAATCACTGCTGTCCAATGCTTGCACAAAACCTTTTTTTGCAGAGGTGATTTGCATCCTTTAAAGTGTGTGTTTTTTCCTTTTAGCATTTGTCTTAATCTCCCAAAAGACTACAGAATGAAAAGATACCTAAAGGAAACAGAAGACAAACAAGGAGACATTTGCTCCATTCATTTGGTTACTCTTCCTCTGACCACAGTTTTTGCAGTTGAAAGATAAGTTCTTCAGTTCATCATTAACTTCGAGAAAAAGACCCTCAGAGCAATGATGTGGAGACCTTATCAACAACTCTTACACACACAAAGACAGAAATAAGAGGATCCTCAAAAATAAAAACAAAGCCACTGTAGACCACTTTTTTTTCACAACACTTCTCAGGGTGATCTTTTCAAATGAACATTCAGTCTGTAAGGCTGGAGGGAGAGGCTCCATCTCCAGAATGCTGAGTCAGAAGTGTCTCTTCCTCCTCCTGGTGCAAAGTCGTCTCAGCATTCTGACACGAGCCACTTCGTTTTCGGCTTTTTTACAAGACTGTGTTTGATGTGCTACTGTGGCAAATCAATTCCTTTGAAACCAATCCACAAGTCCACTGTGGCAGATGAACCTAGGAAAGTGCCCAGCAGTGTCCGGTGATTTTTTTTTTTTTTGTTGTTTGTTTGCTTTGTATTGAGTTACAGCTGGTTAGAGGGCAAAGAGGGCATATTTTGTGCCCCATCAGTTGTCCAATGTTTGTTGCCTGGTGTCAAGAGAGAGTCACCAACAGCCCTGGCATGGTGAGTCACATGATCAACACACCAACCTAAAATCATGTACACACACACCCCAATACACACACATGCTTTTGAGGCAAATGGTCTTAATCCTACCTCAGGTGACTAAATATTCAGAAAACTAGGTGCAATGAAAAAAACAAAACCTCTCAACACACCACACTGTGGAGGGCTCAGGATTTGTGGAGTCCAACATCTCACCCCCAAAAATGCCTTAGTCTTGTTGCTGGATATTTAAAGGAAGAGGTATGTGACCCAAAGCGGCAGAAAAAAAATCAGCTTTCATTAAAAGATTGATAGAAAACAAAACAAAAGTAAAAGAGGGAGGAAACACAAACAAGCCAAAATAAAACAAAAAAAAAATGTAACGTTGGCCAAAGGGAGCTGAGCCCCTGACCAACAAGATCAGAGATTACATCTCTGTTTTGTCCTCTCCTCTGGGGCCATGTGTAGCTTGTGACACACCCAGGAGGAAAGATGTTGTGATGTCAGCCCTGTCCTGTAACAAGGTTATCAAGAGACAGTTGTCTCTCGGAGCACATTCGTGGCTCTCAGTCTCATGAGTCGTGCATTCAAGTAGCCAGTGTGCTTGCGTGTCATCAGAGAAAGTGTTTGCAGTTTTTCAGAGTAAAACATTCCAGCACCTGTGAGCAGTTGCACTTATAACTATGGGGCATCTCCAACAACTCAAAGATGGGCAAAAATCAAGACGAGTGGGGTGAAAAAAAATCAACTCCATTTTGCTTCAGGTGAAAATGTGTCTGGCTCAAAGAACACCCAAGCAGCTCAAAGGCAGTCAGTTCAATCTACATCACTTCAACAGAGGTACATCCTCAGTTCCAGCTTCCCATTGGCGAGAGAAGTCCAAATCAAGACACTACACACTTGAGAGGTCTTGATTTATAGGGAAAATTTTTTTTAAAAAAGAGACGAAAAATCCTTCATTCCTGTTAGTCCTAAGCATGTCCTCAGCCTCCTCCGTGGCCAGGTGACTTACCTCATTTATGTAATTTTTACATGAAATGAAAAGCATGAGAGAATGCCACAACCAGGATACACAAGGATAGAGAAATGAGCACACTTAAAGCTGTAATATACTGTAGAATTGACAGATGAGACGAGAGAGAAAGCCAGAGAGAGCGAGGGAGGGAGGGAGGGAGGGTAAGAAAGAGAAAACAGAAGCAGACAATAGTGATACTCACTCATACATCACTCAAGGCTGTCTCAGTTTTTTTTTTCTTTTTTTTTCTTTTTGCATCATTCATTTCTGGTGGCAGAGGCTTTGAGGGCAGACAGCCAAGACAGAAAATGAAAGGAAACCAGACAGACAGACAGACAGACAGAAGGGGAGAAAGCGTTGTCGCTGAACAAAACCCTAAAGAAAAGCAGCCAAAACCGGGTTGTGTGAGAGACGACGAGGGTGGCAGCTGACATGTCATGGGGCGAGGGTGAAGCATCAGTGGATACCCAAAAGCCCTGAGGAGTAAAGGTGGGGTAGCGCAAAGTGACGCCTGGGCGAGAAAGGTGCCAAAAACATTCTCTCTATAAAGCAACCAAACAGAGGGCGAGGACAGCATGAAGACTACACTCTCTCTCTCTCTCTCTCTGAATTCCTTGACTAATACGATATCAGAGACCTGGAGCCCTGTAGTGCATTCCTCTGGGAGTAAATGGTAAAACACAAAGGGGCTAACAGAAGGGTGTTTGAAAACGACTGACAGGAACAGAAAGACCACCACAGGAATTCTTATTGAAGACCAACTCAAAACGACACACAGACAAACAACATTGAACTGAAGGGGCAAAAGTTTTTCTTTCAGCGGTATGTGGGTGTGGGTTTGAGTGTGAGTGTGTGTGTGTGTGTGTGTGTATGTGTTTGTGGATGTGAGTCGGTGTGTGTGTGTGACTAGGTGCAGAGGAAAAGGTAAGGGGGGGGGGGGGGGGGGGTGAGGCCTGGTTATCAGGACTCCTCGTTGCCCGAGTCGTCCTCGTCGTCGAAGCAGTCCGCGCCCATCTCGGCGCCCATGCCACCAGCCTCGACCTCTTCCTCGTCATCGTCCTCCTCCTGGATATCGTCGTCGTAGAGGTCGTCATAGAGCAGGTCAGAGCTGCTGTCATGAGAAGGCACTTTGGTCTGGATGCAGTACTCAGCCAGTGTGGTGGGCACCTTCACACCATCGCGCTCAGCCTCTGCTTTGGTTGACAGCACCTGTTTTCTGTGCAGAAGAGCAAGTGTGTTTTGATGTTGCAGAAAAAAATATACATGAGTAAATGATGCACACACTTTTGCCAGTAAAATGACTAAATATTCAACCACAAATCATACCTGTCAAGATGTTCCGATTTACATTATTTATGTCTAATATTCATTTAGAACTATTAAATAATTTCTCATCCCAATAATTCCAAAACCATGGGACAACTGCTCATCCTTATTCTTAGACATGAACATAGACCTGATTATGGAAGGCCAGAATTTTTTTTTTTTGGAGGGTGCCTGACAGCTGATTAAATGACCCTATGAACCAGCAGCGTGGCAGATGGGAAACTGACTCTTGAAGAGTGCATAAAGAGACAATTTTTTTCCCGCTTTCAATATAACTGAACATACTTTCAGCAAACGAGAGCAGGGTTACAGCTGCACAAGGACAGCGAAACAATTTAGTTCAACCAATTTCCAACCATCTTGTGAGGCAATGCTGCCAACTGCACCGATAATTTGGTCTATATTTAGTGCCTGCAGTTCCACAGAGAATGCACAATCTAGTATAGGCAGTAACATCATTAGAGGGGGAATTATACTTGTGTTGACATGACTACGTCTTGTGCATTTTGTTTGTCACTGTAATGATCTGCATGGGCTAACTGCACAGCATCAAGTTTTTCGCAGGATCAAGAGAATCTGGCAGATGCTATTTCCTACAGCAGCTTATAGCAGAGATGCACATATTTTTCATTACTTTCCCCCTTGGGAATAAAGTCTCCTAGAGACCTGCTGATAAAATGACTTTTGTTTATTTCATGCTTCAGTGAATTAACTGAATCAACGGATTAGATTACAGGGATCTATATCTTGAGATAGGTGTTCAGATAGTGGAGTAAATTGCCTATTAACATGCTGAGAAGTATACAGGCCTATAAAAAAATTATAGCCTTTGCTGTCTATTTACACAACATAGAGATATGAGATGACTGAGTGAACAAACAGCAAAACTAGTCTACTAGGGTGCATGCAGGTTAGCAGGTTCCATTCAGTTAGGTCAAATGGTAAGTTACTGTTAACATTTCTTTCTGTTATTTTTTATGTCCTAATAAGTAAAACTTAATGTACATGATGGAAATTGGGATTAGCTGTAAAAGTGCATAAGGGCGATGGTTCATGCCTAGATATTTTCACTTTTGTTTACTGTTAACTGTTGGTCTCATGGAAAGATGGCGGACTATTGGCCTCTTTTTCATTCCGACAGTAGCGTATGCAAACAACGACTACAGTTACATGCAGGGAATATTCTGGTTTTAAACAGAATATTGGCAACATTCAGTTTGAATGTGAGTCATGTAAACTCCTCATACCGGTCGTCATCTTTCGAATTTTGGCTGTATTCCGGTTTCTTAAAACCTGAATAAACCCCCTGGTTTATTTAAGGAACTGAGGGTCGTTTATACACCTTCGCCTTGCATTGGCATGACACATCCAATACAAGGCAACTTTGAAGGCTACGTCAGTGACCTAACCAGAATATAGCGACTGATATGACATTGTTTGAAGAAAAAGCTCTGTTGGATAAGGAGGACAGAACAGATGTTATCTCATACAGGACTACAATTAGTAGGGCTGATTAGGGCTGCTCAACTGGCTCAAGAAGCCTATGTCACTCAGAGTTTGATTCTCTGTCACTCTGACATTGATATATCTTGGTTGGATGGTTTGGCAAAGGATCTAGATAAAAGGCAAACTGCAATCAGCCAAATGCACAGCTGATTGGGGTGATGATGGGTGTTGATTGCTGGTCCCACATAGGAAATAAATATTTCAGAAAACTAGGTCTGCTTCCTCTTGAAGCACAGTGAGTTGATACTTTGGCTTTTCTGTACATAACATTACTGGTTATTGTTTTTTGAGTCCAAAATATTATTTTAAATCATTTTACTGATGCACTTTTTGGTATATATGGCCATATCATATTAGGTTGACCTACTATGGAAGATGCCTTACAGTGGTATGGAGCCCCATCGTGTACCAAGGCCCTGGATTTGAGATTTTAAGAGGAAACTAAAAGCTTGCTCTGCCACAAATGGCCTTAAAGGAACACCCCAGTGAATTGTAACCAATAACAAATAAGGATGCTTAACAGTCAACTTACAATTGATTGGTGTGCATGTTTATACCTTTGTAGTTTAGATGAGTGCACACATTCATTCTGTTACATTCTGAGGAGTGTGGAATGGGTATCACCTTTGAACCTGTGAGGGACCATCTATGTGTGTGTGCAGATGCATGTGTACCTGATGATCTCCGCATACTCCTTATCTTTGCCCTTGCTGTCTCTCCACTTGCGGAACATGACAGAGGCGTCCACATTGGCTGGGGAGAATGTGTTGGGCTCATTCAGAAGAGAGATCACGCTGAGGAGGATGGTTCTGTGCACATAAACGCAGGTGAAGTAGAGTTAAAGACTACACTGTGAAAACTGGCACAACTCAGCTGGATCCAACTTTTGTGTAAGGACGCTGGGGGAAACGATGACCAAATAATGGCCTAAATCATTATCCAACACGGCTGCTGTACAATGGACCAATTGTATCTGTTAAAGGACCATTCCAAATTTTCTCTGTGACAAAAAGCTATGCTAATACTTGCCATTTTTCAGCTGATCTTGAGGACCTCTATACTAACCTGTCATTTGTTATTTAGATCATACATTTTTCTTCATAGGTCACAAGTCACGGAGTCTTAAGTTGCTCCACAATATCAGCATCCGATTACAGACACTGACCACTGCATTAAATTTACATATTCACCTGCAGAGCCTCAAAGCATGTGTCTGAATGTTGAAACCATTCACCATGTAGAATTTGATGTTATGAGATTTACTTTCAACTTCTAGATGTTCTAGATGAAGTTCTTCATCCATCGTTCTAATCCATCATCCCTGAGTCCACTAAAACGAGCATCATTTGAGGACACCTTCTGTTCAGAGTAGTTAGAGTTACAGCGCTCTAAATACTCTAGGATATCAACTGACATCCTGTTCTGTCCTCTGTCATCTAAAACTGCCTCTTTTCTTCGTCTTGGGCTCTTACCTGATCAGCTAACACATACCGAAAGGCCAAGTGATCTCAACCCCAGTTTAGGAAATGGGTAAAAACCATGTCAGGGCTAGATATGTTCACTAATACGCTGACACAAAAATCATTGCAAAGTGTGACTTCCACCAGCTTGTATTGCTTCAAACTTTTGGAAGTTTATATACAGGTGTGATACAGGTGTGATGGGCCTTAAAAAAGTAGACCCACAATTGAGAATGAATGGTCAAAAACCTGTTGGAAACCATACTTTGCATCATAAACAATCAGAAAACAAGGCTTTAAGTCTAAAAACCGAACCTAGGAGTTGAGTCGACAGCACCACAGTACCTGACATTCTGTGTGGGGTTCCACCTCTCAGAGGGCAGCTCTCCACTCTGAGGGTCGTCCACGGGTGGATGGAGGATGGAGATGCACACGTCACCATTCTGTAGCCCACCAAAAAAAAGTGTTCAACACTGGCCTACCACAAGCTGACAACCAACATAGTATGCACCAATCAGAATAAGGGACTAAAATGCTATTTAAAAACAAGAAAAGCGCTCGGAGAGCGCAGACCTCCACCAAAGCAATATCGGGTCACTGACGCAATACAAATTTCAGACAGTGTTTCAGATCACTGCCAAAATGTAATCATCTGTTCCTTGTCCTAAAAATTTCATCCAAATCTGTGCAGTACTCTTGGAGGTATTTTGTACACAGCCAGACAAACAGACAGACAAATGCTGGTGAAAACATAACCTCCTTGACAGAGGTAAAACATGCAAAATGCATGCAAAAATTCCACAACAATGTAGTAAAATATATGTAATATTATATATTTCTAGTGTATCTGGTCATTTTTGTCAAGATTTCTGAATCCTATGCAAACACAGATGGACATTTGAGAATGTTTTGTGTCTGCCTTGGGTTTCCTACAAACACTCACAAACAGTTTGAAGAGGTAGTTCTCCATCAGCATACAAAGTTTTACTCTTGAGATGTCATGCCAACTTGAATTTGATAACATTTTCTATTTGTAGTAAACATATTCACCATGAGTATTTGCTTCTGTTCAAAGAATTTGAATGTACCTCTGGTTTTCCAGGAAGCATCAGCACCCTGCATTTTCTGCTATGGATGCTGATGGAAGTTCATTAAACAACCTCAAGATGCCTGGCCAGCAACAACGGCATGGGAGCTTTTTCTTTCACACTGAAAACTCACCTCATAAATATTTGGGTGCCACATCTTGGTGAGGAAGCGGAACGTGGGAGGGGAGTATGGGTAATCAATGGGGAATTTGATGTGGGCCTGAGAGACAGACAGACAGAGAGAGGGAGGGAGAGAGAGAGAGAGAAATGAATAAGTCAGCAAATATTTCCTAGGATAGACTAGCATTCCCTGTTCAAAAGTGAAAAGTGACAAAGCCCTGGTAAAACATTTCAGCTGATGAGGTTCAACTTGCGCCTCGTGCCTCCTCACCATCAACTGAGATAAACATTAGAAGAGGGTTGCGTTTGTTCCTTATAAAGTACCTCTATTAAAGGCCACAGAACAGGAGAGCTTTTTGATACAGCTCAACCCTAAATAACTTTCAGCGAAAGCCAAGGTTTGTGGCCTGTCCTTGTATAGTACATTCTTGAAGCAAATATCAGCTTGCAGGATACAAAAAACATCAGAGGAGGGAGAGAACAACGTACAAATCTAGTAAAAGGGAATTTAGTAATTATCAATAATTAGTAATTAGTAACCCATTTTACCCCAAGTAAACCAATTTCTTAGATGCATTTCAAATATAGCAATTCACCATTATGTCAAAACACAAAACACATCTTTTATATTAATGAGAAATTACATCTTTTTTTTTTTAACTATATCTTTCAGCGCACACAGAAGGACAAGTAAAACTGTGCATGTTCTTTCTCAGGGAGGGGCAATTTTCTGCTTTAACAGTGATAGTGCTATCAAAGTCTCCAAACATGGAGGACAGTCCAGTACATACTATCCAGTGAGAGATTAGAGGAGAGGGATTCCGTTAACAAGGGGTTTCCTATCCTCCATTAGGCAGACCAGTGGTTCAGTCCGAAATGTAATCAGCTTTGAACAAAATGAGATGGGAAAGAAGAAATGGCAGGAACACTGTGGAGTTTAGCCATGTAGGCTGATTAGATGAGCGGGTGGATGAGCAGATTAACGGACACATTAATAAATTGTTTTGAGTAGATGCATGTATTGCATGAATGACCAGCTATTGAGCAGTGGCCAAGTTCAGGTCAAGTAGAAATTTTGGTCAATTTCTGGTAAAGAACATTATGCACCCTTCCTCAGGTGTACACACCGCTGTGAGCCAGAGGGGTGGCAGTTACTATCTGGGAGCAGTAAGACACACGCTGTTTTTCAAAATGGAATAACACTTTCGAGTTAGAAATTATTTGTCGGCATTCTGTGTTTTTTCATCCCTTTTACACTTATTATAACATTATTAGGGTCATTTTTAAAAATATCCCCATAAAACCTTCCCAGCTGATCATTTTCATTACATCAAAACTTTTTTGCATTGCAAGTTTTCAGAAACATTTTGTCCATACATGTAGATGAGCCATTATCTACAGAAATTTGCAATCATTTGTATACATTTTAGGCCAAGGGCTAGAGGGGCTTACAATGCACCCCTATCAATAAAACTTTTTTGAATAGTCTGGATATTCTGGATATGAAACTGAGTGTCAACACTGAAAGTGTTGGGATGCACTACCTTTTTCAGCACCATAGGTGATCTTTGTGTTACAATAATAAACTAATGTGTTACAATACAATGCAAATACTACAGAGGACTATTGATTGTCTATGGTATGGAGGAAGGTGGGTCTTGTCATTTCAAATTGCATCTAGAGGGTATAGACTTGAAAAATTAAGTTGTCGTCTTAATATTCAGATGAGGGCGTTTTGTGGGGATATCTAATAGTTTTTCACCCTAAGCACCTGAAATATTGCCCTCCACAGACATTAACAGGCTGACAAAACACAAAAAGCCACCTCAAATACAATGCTATCGTTTACGCTATCGTGTATGAGACCTTTGAGTGGTAATGATGGGCCAAATTTGGGGTCTGATTCAGGAACTAATGCTACTTGTGAGGTTTCTCAACAGCTAGTAAGAAGCTTGAGCATAAAGGGTACAGAAATGGGAATGGGGCTATTCCCAGCATCTAGGTTTGGTTGGCCTTTGAGTATTTGAGATTTTTTTGCCCCCAGCACTTACTGTGAGGACAGTCTTTGCCATGTCAGTGTGCTGGGCTGTCCAAGCTCTGCTCAGAGAAGTGACGTAATTGCAATAGTAACATGCCAATGACATCAGTTCTTTCAAGGGTGTGCATGCAGAGGTTAAAGAGTTGTGCGTGTTTGTGTGTGTGTACATATGTGAATGAATGACATAACTTGAGAGCTCAGACTAAGCTGCACTGTCAAGGGGTAAAAGGCTAGAGAGCTTCCCTATGTCCTTCTTAGTTTAAACACAAACACTCTCTGAGATACCATTACTATGTCATAGCTAAAAATAGTGTGGAGTATAAGGATTGCACCACCAGGGGAGAAAAGATCTAGTTAGAGGAAGGGGTGGTGGGGAGACCAGTGAAAAAAGGGGAGATAAGAGAAGAAAGTACCTGAGAGATTGAGAGAGACATAGAAACAGAGAGAGACAGAGACAGAGAGAGAGAGAGAAAGAGAGAGAAAGAGAGAGAGCAAGCACACCTGATTTATCTCTGGATTTCTAAGTAAATCAACACACTGAATTAGTCAGTGAATTGAATCAACACACTGAATTGCGTATTGCCTGTAGCTGAGTCTACGCAAAATGCATTACCAAAGTAAATAGCAGACACAGAGACCCAACACTGATCAGATGTCATCTCACAAAAAATGAACAAACAAAAAACCAGCTATGTTGTTCCTAACTTGCCCTCACCTTAAAGTAACCCCCTTCATACAGTGTGTTGGGGGGACCAAAGATAGCAACCTCCCAGTTGTAGAGGTCAGACTCCTCCACAAGAGTGATGCGGAAGCCCTCAACTGGTTCCTCCTGGAGGGATTTAAGTTCCAGCATCAGGGCCTTCTGAGAGCTGGGCATCTGCTGGTGTGCCATGACAATCCTTCTGCCTGTTTTCACTTGCTAGACATAAACAAAAGATAAATGCAGGAGAAAAAAATCTAGTAAGGAATAATGGTGAAATTATTACTTCAGCTTGCACACTGTTGTCAGTTGGTAAAACTAACAGACTTTGAATTGATGGGGAAAAACACAGAGGCCTATTACTGTTCAACAAAGTATCCTACACTGTTGTTCTGTTTTAACACATTTTCTCATTAATTTCAAAGAATTAAGCTCTATTAAAAATGAAGAACGCCTAAAAATATTGCGAATGCACGCTGTTGCTACATTGCACAACTTTACATTTTTAAGGCCTAGGGTTTATGATCTGATAAGTTCACAGACGTATATTACCTGATTTATAACACCCTCTTTAGGCAAATTGAGGTTAGTGATTGAAGAACAGAAAAATCTAGATGGCAGTCTTTCGCTTAGACGACGGCAAGCTTTTGTCTTCAGTTCACGGTCAAAATGTGAGTAACGTTATACTTTGACCAAAAGCAAACAACGTCAACTAAGGTTTATCCAGCTAGCTGCCAGATATTCCGATCCGTGGGGGTAATGGTGCACTTTCAATCACCTTTTAGCACAATTTTCAAATTCAAAAGTATTAGCCTAAATATACAACCTACATAAAAATTGTGCCACAAAAATAACTGTCTAAAACGCATTCAGCTTGTTCAATAACGTCGCTAGCCACCTATCTTGCTATTGACGTTAGCTCCAAGGAAGCAATAGTTAGCTCACTGGTAGGGAGGTGTCTTTACAACAAATTGTTCCTGGCGGTTAGGATTTATGTGTGAAGCTACTTATAGAAATATGCTAACTCTATAAATCATAAACTCTTGTTAATAAAACGTAGCTTTCGCTGACATCTTTGCGTCTTTCTGATTCGTCCCCGTTTCGCCGTCTGCACAGCTGATCCAGTGGTTGTTTACATTTGTTTAGCTATCTGGGTCTGTAGCTGCTCCCCTCTTCAAACGTCCATAACCAGCCTCCTTGCGGATGACGTTTTCTATGCAAAATCTGCTATTTGCTCAGACCTATGCCACCGCTAAGTCTTCTGAGGGAGTGTTAGAAATATATATTTACTGCCTCGATCAGTACAAATGCAAAATTCGTAGATTGACGGACTACGGCCACCGACTCTTTTTGCCTTCAACCAAATCGCCCTATCGATGCTTCCGGTTATCCCGTTGCGTGTCTGCTTGCGTTTGCACGTTTTTGCGTAGCCACGCTTGTACAAGGCAGCCTGTAGGCTGGCCCCTTGACTAGCCCACGGTACTTTCTGGAAGTTGAATGTAGGCCCTGCATAAGAAAAAAATTAACGGTAAAACAAAATATAAAATGGAGGGTAACAAATATCATCATAGAAAACAACTTTATTTGCTCTAATAAGTCGTAGAGTGGGATTTGGTACCGATTTGGTTTAGAAAGAATGGGGTGCTACATATGACAAAGTGTTTTTCTTCTCAATTATTTAAACAAGAAAAAAATCCAGTTGTAATAATGTAGACATGGGGTCTATGTAGTCTATGTAGGTCTAGGTCTATGTAGTATTGTTGTTGTTGTCTTTAAATAAATGCCTGCCCCTCAGAGTACTGTTAACTTTGTAAAATGCATGCTTGGAGACCCATTCTTAAGAATAAATAAATAAATCACTGAAGATATATCTAATCTTTTTCACATTTAGTTTATCCTGCTACAAGAGTGCTCTCTAGTGGAGGCCAAACATTCATGAACATGATGGAACATGATGGAACATGATGCAAATTATGGCATTTTTGCTAATCTGTTGCTATTAGGTTGTAAAGGCTGTAGGTACATGGCCAGGCTATTCATAATGCAGTTTTTCTTTTGAGGCCTGAAAGTCAGAACAGCCTAAACACTGGTTCACCTAGTCTAATTTTATTTACTGTTGATGTGGTGGTTGTGGCTATTGGCTGACCTTTACCCTAATTAAACTCATTTTAGATTCTAACAACTTACTGTCAAATGCCTTAGAAATTATACATCAAATTAATGCTGCATTTTGTTTGTAACTTGGCAAAAGTAAGTTAGCAGTATTAGGACTTGTTTCAGTGAAGACTTGTTGCAGGCCTATTTGATTGTGAAATGGTCATTTAGACACAGATTTTGCTTAAACTGGTGATTAGGATTAATAATATGTTTAGTTTAGTGACAGCTGCATACCTCCAGATTTTACAAAAGCAATTTTGCAAACTAGCCTTGCTCACACAACTCCTGATTTGTTAATGACAGTTGATAGCTTCTCAGACTAATATGTAAATAGGGATTTTAGTTCAGCGTTATACATAGCACTGGATTAAAGTTAACACTGATTGAATGCATAATCTAAAAGAGGTATGGTTTAAAATGCAGGCCTAGTCTCGTTTCCAAATTCCAAAGAAAGGCAGTTTAATTTCTGCCATCTAGAATTAGCCCTGAAGGTTTCTTGCACAATTCCTGAAGCATCATGCATCAAGGTTTATTTGTTTGTTTTATTTATGTTGTTATAAACACATCTAATCATATATTTTTTTAGCTTTGGCATTATGCACTAGTCTTCACAATGCAAGTTTAAAACTAATTTGGCTGTCAAACTTCGCTTTAGGTTGTCGCTGCTTTTGATCTCATCCATAAGGTCGTCTGTCTAGTGGCGTGGCTTTTAGCTTCTAAATAGATACAGAACAGCTCGTGCACCTCCCATGTGCAGGGGCCGATGGGGCCCTTGGTCAGGCCCCGGTGCCGTCGACGTTAACGGGAGTCTCATGCTGGGTTGGTCAAAGTTTTAATCAGTCAATGGAAATGTATCGTCATACAGGAACCTGGGAGGGGTAAATGGGCAAATCAAGATGGCGTGCCCTGATGAAGCAGGAAATAGATTTTGGTCTCAATAAAACTTCTTACCGATTCAACTCGAAAAGGAGGTATCTTCTTGAAGAGAAGTGACGAGACTATTGGGAGTAGCAAGACGGAGCAGATATCGGTAAGACAGTTAGTATAACAAGAAGCGTTAATGACAGCGAAGAGGGGCGGTGGCGACGGAAAGAGGCGAACCATCAAGGCCGAGATGCTGGACTTCAGACAGTGTACATACTAGCATGTTAGCTTGTGGGCTATTATATCATTACAGCTTTAGCCATCCTAGCTATCTCAGCCAGACGTGTTTCCCTGTTGCCCGTGGCTGTATCCTCACCTAAAACGCACCGCATGTAAGAAAGTAAAAGCCCCAAACACAATGATCGGTATTAACTGAGCACGATTGACTGTTTCTCGTCTCGTGTTGACATTAATTTGTTGCTCAGTTAGCAAGTCAGTTAGCTCTCCGCCCGTTGTCAAATTGTTAGCAAGGAGACCTAACGTTAGCCAACAACTAATCTAGAGGTAGTCAGTGATCAGTAAGTTAATTCACTCTAACCGTTAGCCTATATTGGTATTTATGATAACGTGACAACGTATATCGTGTATGATGAGCTAACGGTTATACATTTTGATATTGTTAATATTGTTAATCTGCGAAGTAAAGTTAAGGGGATGGAAACGTTAACGTTAACCGAATCAGAGAGCTTGCTAGCTTTGAATGCTACGGTGATTTTTTTCTTCTGGTGAGCTTTTTACTATCGCCGTTTCACGTTAATTTTTTGTGTTTGTTTTTGTTCCTACATCACTTTGCTCACTTCTCTGCTAGCTTTTGTAATGTTATCGTTATGTGATGGTAAACTACGTTACTGTAATTCCAGAGCCAAAGATATGGCTCTCTGTAAGACAAGTACGTGTCTGTTTCGTCTCACAATGTCAGTGTTTATCATCTAAGCTTACAGTTTAGGTCAAGCCACATAAAATCAGTCAAGGTTGTTTCTGCACACTATATCACAGATGGGTCTCAAAACCAAAGCCTGTCACGTTAAAACATATCTGCCTATATAATATTTTCCTATATAGTCATCTTCTGTGACTCCTGAATGAGTTTGACAGCCAAATCACAATATCTGTGAAGTAGTGTTTGCTCAGTGTTTGTCTTGAAAAGTGTTATTCAGCTGTAGGATAAAAGACCGCACCATTAAAAGTTTGCATCGCATGGTTATCGACTAAGGCTCAGGTTTTCTAAAAATGTTTAAAAGGGTGACATTAAGAGTGTAGGGACAATATTGAAGAAGAACCCGAGGTGTAACTAATAAGCTGTGTATTTTTTTATGAATCTGGTATGTCATTTAATTTATACATTTTAAAGACTTAACATTGAACTGTGCATGTAGTTTTTGCATGCTAAGTTTTGGTTCCAAATTGTCCATGTTCATGTGCAGTGCAGATTTTGGCACACCCTGAACTTGCTAACAAATGATTGATGGCATGAAGATACAAAAATGATATGATCATTTGAATATCACTCTTTTTTTATAATTAAGCTGTATCTTTCAGCCTACAACATTTAGGCTGCTAGAAATCTTTAAAATATTAGGCTATGCTAGTGGGTAAGGATGCTAGTGGGTAAGGATACGCTCCTGTACTCAGTAATCAAGACCAGGCCTAACTCATCTGACCATGACCCTTTTTCTTGAGATAATTTGGGTCAGGCATCTAGACACCAATGCAAAATTCACGTTGTTGTTGTTGTTGTTAGTATTATTATTATTACTAGTAGTGGTAAAAGATTTTGTGGCCCACACTTTAGCCTACACCTTTTTATTTTTACTTTTTGCTGTGTCACACACTTATGAAGTTCTGACATTTCTGTTTTGAGCCGTCATTTCATGTGTGATCATTCTCCGGAATTTGAGTTCATGTCAACATTGAGCGATATGAAAGGATAGGCCTATGGCCTTCATGTTTGTATTTGCATGGATTGGCTTGTATGACATGTTTTCATGCAAAACAAGGAACCGTCAGTGAAAAAGGTGGTTTCAGTAGGATTTTCATCTAATTTCCCTGCCGAAAAAAAGGCCCTGACCTAAGTCATTAGGCTACTACAGAGGCCCTTTTCTCATCACAGGTTTCTTGTCCCTTGTGACTTCAAGTAGGGAGGCTTTGCCTTGAATTCTTCAGTATTTGCATTACAGTCCTTCATGAAGGGGGGCCTCCGCAGTCAGTTGAATGCAGAATATTTCCTCACGTTGGCATGTTGTGTTCAGTTGGTGGGACACATCGACGAAGGTGGGACACATCGTGGTTTAGATTTGTTTTGTTTTTCTAACATCCCTGTGGCATGTGGCCATGTGACCCATGAATTGACTGGCCGCAGGTGTCACTTTTATGGGAACAAGTGCCATTCAGTTACGCAGCACGGTATTCCCAGTGTCCTCTGCATAGCTAAAAGCTGTTAGAGGCCTGTAGTTTGGTGTCAGGTTTGTTTATCACATGCAGTTGTAATGTATGTGCTCAGAACCATTTTGAAGTGTTTTCTTATATGTAATTAACAATCATTGTATAATTTTTTTGTTTGGTTATTTTTCCTCAAACAGATTCTCTAAATGGCTGCAAGGAAGTCTGGATCAGATACCTACAACACTGGTAAGTTTTTCACTATAGTGTGATGGAAAACTCTGGAATAAGGTTGACCTAACTGTCTCCAGTGTTGCACAACTTTATGGTGGTGATGCAGAATAGAAAACAGATGCTGTATTATATCGAGGCCATTTTGTTCATGTTTTGGAGGAATGTAAGTTATTTGGTCATGGTAAAGCGGGAAATGCAAGAATTGGCCTCTTTGCTCTGTAAGATCAAGAACACCTTTTGTATGACAAAAAGCAAATTAGTCTTAAAGGAGAAATCCGGTGTGAACCAATCCATAGCCCTGTTGTACAAGGTCACTGGGTGCTGTCAGTAGGGAAAAGAACAAGAAAATTTACATACACCAAATAGTAAATCGCCCGCTAACACTAACTGAATGGGGCACAGAAACTCATTCTCGGTTTCATTTCGCTGTACCCCATTTAGTTAACATTAGTTATTGGTTTGCCATTCGGTCTACGTTGTATAAATTTCCTGGTTCTTTTTCCTACAAACAGCACTCGGTGACCTTGAACAACAGGGCAATAGATTGATTCACATTGGATTTCTCCTTTAATAAAAACCAGCCAATGTTGATGATTTTAACCAAAAGTGTTTAACAATGTCCCAAACGTTGCCTAATACAAGCCATGATAACATTTTGAATATTCTGTGGAAGCACATTGTCATAGTTGTTTTCATTTGAACAGTCAGTTAAAAGCAGTCACTGGTAGCATAAAGTCAATATTTGTCCTCAAATCCTCAAGTTTTTCGGTCTTTCTTGTAAGGTAGGTGAGGTGTACACACAGGTGACAGCGGTCATGTTAAAAGCCAAAAGGAAATGAAGGGAAAGAGGAAAGGGAAACAGTAGCGTCAGAATGTCGGTGAAGAATGTACTATAAGAGAGTCATTCAGTCACTGTGGTATTGTGTATTGTAAGCCTCAAAGGCCAGCCCCAGTTGTGCAATTTGTGTAGCATTTCTTTGCTTCAGAGTATAGACTTGTTTTCTCAGTGCCCTTGGATTGATTACAGAGATTACACTCAACTCATGTGTGTATGGCATGTGATGTTGTCTTTATCAGGTTGCCTTTCCCCTGATAAGAGAACTGTGCCAGTTGGTGTCACAGAAAGAGCAACTGCAGATCTGACTTCCAGTTTTATAGAAGATAGTTTGCAGGATTTGATTGACAGACTGTTTCCAGTCGGACATGACTGCTGTTAGGCTTGTGATCAAGCGTGTAGGGAGAAGGACTTAGTAGATGCTCACGTGGGATTGGATGTCATTGTTTTTTGTGCATTGGGAATTTTCTGTTGAAAAAACAAGACCTTTGTTTTTAAATGATTCTGCCCAGAGGGAGAAACACATTTGAGTTGATTGGCTGGGGGGAATTTTAAACAAAACAATCCTGATCTCAGTTGGTCTGTGTTTCTTTCCTGTAGCATCTGATTACGTCATTACATTTTCTTACACAGTATCCTATCAGTGAGAAACCTACTGCAGGCAGGTATGAGTCATTAGTATTGAATTAAGTCTTCTTTTCCTATTCCCTCAGGACCCATCAGCTACCTTGATGATGTTCCATTCAGGCTCAATGACAAGTTCCGCTGCCCGGCCAAAGTGGGCCTTCCTATCGGATTCTGCCTGCCTGACTGCGGTGCTGTGCTGTCGGACATGCAGGTGAGGCCAAGTCTCCCTTGCTGTGTCCTTGTCTCCATGCCTTTGGAACTCTGTGTCTCCATTGTCTGTTACACTCTGTCTCTGCCTTTTTGTTCCTAATTGCAGAATTCCTTTTCTCCAATAGTTCCTTTGGGAAGGGCACTGTTGAACAGAATAGATTTGTGGGATGTCAATAATAGTTTTTTTGCTGTTTTGCATCTGTTTGTTTCTAGAGGTATTCAGCATGTCTAATGAGATGTCGGTATCTGTGTGTGTGTGTGTGTGTGTGTGTGTGTGTGGTGTGTGTGTGTGTGTGTGTCTGTATCTATTAGTATGACTTCTCCTTGGAGAGGCGGACTGTGCGCTGGGGGGAGGAGCTAGCCCGTGCCCGTGCTGCAGAGGCGGAGGCAGCAGAGGCGGTGGCGGCAGCTGCCAGCGCCCAATCAGAACAGGAGGCCCAGGCCACTTCTGCTCAGGACTCCGATGGCGGATTGGCCGGTGACAAGCGAGCCCGCCCCTCTGAGGAGCACGAGCTGCCGCCACCGGCATTGAACCCTGTCCTGGCGGGCTTGAGGCACAATGCCATCCTCACGCCCTTACCAGCCCCCAGCATGGGCGCCGCCAACGCTTCCAGCCAGCCCCCGCATCCCTCCCATGGCCTCAACCTGGCTGACTTTGAGCGCGAGGAGGATCCCTTTGACAAGCTGGAGCTCAAGACTCTGGATGACAAGGAGGAGCTGAGGAGCATCCTGCAGGCCCAGCCTCAGGCCAAGCCCCCGAGCCCCAACCCAGCCCCCGCTCCGGTCGTCCCCGCATCCAGCCACCCCACTCCGTCCGCTGCTCCCTCTCTGGCCCCAGCCCCCGTGCCCACCTCGGTCCCCATGGTGGACCCGCGCCGCAGCTGCACCCCCCCTCTGCAGTCCAAAGCCGGCCTCTTCCACAAGCCCAATGGCCTGGTGGCGTTGCTGGACCTGGAGCGGGTGGCCACGGGGGGTGTCGGCGGTGTGGGCTGTGTGGACGCCGACCGGCCGTGCAACATCCGCTCGCTCACCTTCCCCAAGCTCTCTGACCCGGGCGACTCACCCACGGACGCTGCCCCCTTTCCCGGTGGCTACATGCCGGGACCTCCCCGCCCTGGCATGCTCAATGGCAACCCCCACGCCTTGCAGAGGACTGTCCCGTCATCCCACTCCCATGAGCTGATCACACACACGCACAACAATGGCACGCCCAAACAGGTCTGTGTATGAGCACTTGAGATTAAGTCATTAATTTTGGTGCGTAGAATCTTAGAAAAGTTCTATCTCATGAAATCTTCCAACAATGATTTGTAACTCAGGCGTACAAAATTCTTCAGCTCATTTCACATACTGCACACACCAAGTGTAAAAAAAAAAAAATCATGAACAGGAATGAAAAAACAGCACTGACATGACAATTCTAAATGTGTCCAGTCAGGGAGACGAGCTCTCTCATGCATGTTCTCATCTTATTGCCCTCTGTTTGCCGTAGTGTGCTCCTGTGTCCGGCCCGGCCCCGGGTTCGCTGCCCTGTGGTGGGGCCCTGCTGAGCTTGTCTCCTGCTGAGCGCCAGTGTGTGGAGACCATTGTGGGCATGGGCTACTCCTACGAAGGCGTCATCAAAGCCATGCAGAGACAGGGCCAGAACGTGGAGCAGGTGTGTACCAGCAGCAGTACAGTGATTCAGGAGAATTCAGACCTGATTGCTCAAAGTGGTGCACAATCGAGTAGAGATAGGCCATTTGGTGGATGAATGAGTAACACATTCAGTTTATATGTCTGCGTTTGGATCGGTGTTTGCTGACATTAATTTACCAGGTTTTCTGTAGCGTGTGTAGTGAACAACAATACCTAGTTTTCTGTGTCTGTCTAAAGTTGGATACAAACTTGGCTCCAAAGTATTCTCAGCATTACTGCAGCAGTTCTTTTTCTCATTGGAAGTGTTGCAGATGAAGGTCGTATTTATTCTCATGAAGAAAAGAAAAAAATTATAACTCAGTTTAGGAGCTGGGTGCAGCAGGGGTCACACAAACTTGTGCATCTCTCTTATATCCTGTAACATTTAACCATGTCCTGGAAAAGAGGTATTGTGTAAGTGCCACAGTGTCTCCTGTTTTGTTAGGTAACAATTTCTTAACTGCACTTTGCACCACAGCACTGGAGCTTAATGATCTAAATTGTTGTGATGGAAATGGGGGGAAACAAATGACGTCTTTATCACAATCATGAGGGAAAAGGGTGTTGCTTTGTTCCTCTGCATGTTTATTTGCCAGCAAATGTTGTTATCTTTCGGTGCTGGAGGGGATTTTTCGGCAGCCAGGATATAGACTTCAGTCACCGGGCAGCTTTTAATGGCCTTATTCCTAACCTTGAAGCCTTACACATGCTTTCATTGTGAAATATGACGTGACCCATTTTCTGAGGTTAACACAGATGACCGTAAAGACTCTGACCCTGGGATCCAACCTAGTTGTGCTCAGACTAGTCATAGCGCACAGTTAGAACAGCAAGAGCAAAGGGCCATTCAAATCCAACCATTCCAGATATTACACGAACATAAGATGACATTGGGATGGTGAATATTTCAATCACGTTTTGTAGTCAGATGTCAATCATAATCCCTGTGTGATGATACTTGTTGTATTTCACAAAGTGGGTTATATCAACTAACATGGTGTGGTGTTGTCGTTCCGCAGGTGCTGGATTACTTGTTCATCCACAGCCGTCTGTGTGAGCGAGGCTTCGATGCCAGCGCAGTGGAGGAGTGTCTAGAGATGTACCAGTGTTCAGAAGAGAAGGTACACACACACACACACACACACACACACACACACACTCTCACTCACAGCAGAAGAATAGGAGCACAGACAGGCCACTCTTTCATTCCACAGTGATCACACCAGCATCTTTCTTTGGCCTAGTTGTGACATCATTGACTTGTGACCCTATGCTGAAATGCTTCTTAACTTGGCAGAGAGTAGCTTCTCAGTGAATGTCTTCCAAACTGCTCTTTGATTGGCTCTAACTCACAATGGGAAAACACCCCTATTAGCAGAAGGCCTAGGCAAGCTACTTAAACAACATCAACAACACAAAAGTACACGTGTGTGTGTGTGTGTGTGTGTGTGTGCGCGCGTGTGTGCGTGCGTGCATCTCTGTTTGTTTGTTTTTGTTCAGGCTCTTCAGTGTCATGACTCACATTTGCCACTTTGAGTTAGGTTGTTCATTTCATGTGTCTACACAATGCAGCACTGTGATCAGACAGCATTCTTTTCACTCTGTTAGCACTCTTATACAGGTTTACTATTTCACACATAAAGAAAGAGCATAGGGAGTAGTATCTGGATGTGTATGTGGGTCTGTGGAAATGTTTTGTGATCTAACCTTTTACTTTGTCCTTCTTTCACTTTCCCTTGTGTGCTCTACATCCTTTTTTCTCTTCTCTGTCTGTCTCTGTTCCTCTTGCTGGCCAAGGCGCTGGAGTGTCTCCAGCTCATGTCTCGGTTTGGGGAGATGGGCTTTGAGCGGGACGCCATCAAGGAGGTGCTGCTGGTGCACAACAATGACCAGGACAAAGCCCTGGAGGACCTGATGGCTCGTGCTACTACAGCCAGCTGAGCCCCGCCCCGCTCCTTTCCCAGCATGCCCGGTTCCGCCATGTTGCAAGGCTGCCACCTAGAGAGAGAGAGAGAAAAAGAGAGAGAGAGATAGAAAACAAGGGAGTGAGGGGGGAAGGAAAGGAAAGGGGTGGCAGGGTGACAAGGGCTATGGGTTGAGCCTTCTGATATTTAGTTCTGCTGTTGGAGAGAAGACAACTTTTTTGTCCAAACGAACCCCCTCCTGACCCTCCCTGGCGCTGAAGCAGTACGGAGTAATGGAGTGCAGCTGCGAGGGAGGGCCTGGCTGTGGACCTTTCCCTCGGCTGCCGGATCTCTGTGGAGAGGAACGAGGGAGGGGACCGGAGGGAACGCATCCGACTCGTCTGTCTCTTGTCTCTTGTCTGTCTCTCGTTTGTCTGCCGTGATCTAGCCGGGGAAAAGGGCAGGTGGCTTTGCAGACGCTGGGTGACGCTGTTGTTATTGTGGTGGTGAGAGGGTGAGGGAGAGAGAGAGAGAGAGAGCACCTTCACTGGAGACAAAGACTCTGAGGAGGATCTTCTCAGCTAATGATGCTGCCATCCTCTGCTGCTGCTGCTGCTGGTTCGACGGCATTCTGCTACCCAGACTGGAATACAAACACTGACACACACACACACACACACACACTCACACACACACAGACACCTATTTACACACTCTTGTGAGATAACACAAAGAACTTAGACAAGTTAAAAGAAGTGTCCTTTCTGTTTTCTGCAATTGTTGGTCAGTTCATCCTTTTCAGCTCAAAGCTGTTAGATTTTTTTGTTTTGTGGGTTGGGACGGTAGGGACAATACTGCTTCATTTCCATGTTTGTTCTTTCCACAAAACAACTTATTTTCGCAGTCCTCTAACACCTGATGCACAAGACAGCAGATTTGCTGTTCCATTAGTGCCCCCTGCTGGCCGTTGCACTGGAATGAACTGCAGAAGGTTCAGTGAAACTGAGGGGACTGAAGCGTTTGTTGAACGCCTTGTAGAACAGGATCCGGACCAGTACGGGCACTCCCAGTTGTTTAGACGCCCTTTGAGAATTCAGCACAGACAAACGGACACATACACACATACACACTGAGTCACAAAAGATATGTTTATTTAAAAAAATGTGTAAAAAAAAGTACACTGACACTTTAATAAAGAAGAATGTGTGTTCAGAAAGATGTGATGAGGGCATGGGCTTTTGTTTTTGTTTCTATGCTTCATTGTTTGTTTTGGGAAGGACACAGCCCCACGAGACCGAATTTAAGGTGAACTGGATTTTTTTTTTTTGTTTTGTTTGTTTGTTTTCTAACTGAATATTTTATTGGGAAGAGAGGGTGCAATTTAGCAAATTAGCCCGCAGTTTAGATTTTATTATTGGTTTTCAAGCATTTTCACTGGTCCTCTAGCCAGTACCTTACAATGCAGATGTTAAAAAACAGACTAGCTGCAAACAAACAAAAAAAAATCCTCCAGTGAAATTTGCAGTGTGCAGATCTGAGTTATAGACTTTCTGAAAGGAAGGCCCATGAGAGGAGAGTGTGTGATTTGATGCTGTCATATACTTCTATACTTTGAATGATCTCTGCCTGTTATGGTGTTTAGGAAGCTTGGTTGATTTCATCAACAGATGTTTTTTGTTCTGTTCTGAATGACTTGACCCAAATTTGAACCATGTCCTTTGGTTTGATAAAAAAGGCTTGATGTGTTCTAAAGTCTAGCGCATTTGTTCTTAGCGCCATTGGTTATAACAATGAAAGCTGCATCTGTCTACCCTGTGCCCCACTCACATAACCAGTCCTGCATGCCACACCCATGACTCCAGATGACGATTAGCTCCAGATCTTGCTCAGCCCTATTCTCAAAATGCCAATAGGCTACATCTCAGTCCTCCCTTACACATATAGCTGGTACTGCTGGTGAAACAGCTACCCAATTATATTCCCAACTCTGATCTATGTATGTATGTATGCAGCACTGCCTAAATAGGATATAAATTATTGTTTGCCTCTCTTAATTGATGACCCACTCTCATCTGTGTGTGTCAAGATTTTTTGTCATTTTTGGTGCCCTAGTTTTGCCAAAGAAAGATTAACTTGATGAAATCTCCTTTTTGTCACGCTGTGAGAGATGACAGCTGATATGCTAACAAACAGCACTGTTAACAGGGGCACAGCCATTGAAAGTAAAGTGTAATTGGACTAAACCAGATCTTGTAGTAAATATTTGAAAAAAAAAAATTTTTAAATGATTGATATTAGAAAATTCCAAAAAAAGGCATATGAACCTGTCTTGTGTTTTACAGTTGAGTGGCAGAAAGAACCTCATAAGACAGGAAGTGTCATAGTGTGACTTGATCTTTGAGCTCTGTTGTATGTACCCAAGATCTGACAGCTTTCATGGTGGATTTTAATTTGTTACGATGGATCACTTTTTCCTTTCCTCCCTCAAACTCCAACAAAAAATAGGACAACGAAGGTGACTTCCTTACAGTGAAAATTTGTCCATTTTAAAAATAGTAACATCTTTCTAATCCAGGTGTGTTGGCTCACCTGTTTTGTGTGTTTGGTGTCTTGCCATTTTCCACAACCCTGCATTCTCTGTTGCCCTGCGGTCAGCTGCTAGCACAAAAGTCCCATTTCCCATCATGCCTTTGGGCTGGTGTCACAGCGTCCCTCCAGCACATCGCCGCTTTGGATAACTATTAGAGTGTATTTTTAAAAACAGTATGTCAGTACCTTGGTCTTTTTTTGTAATATGCTGATTTGTGGCAGGAGCGGGCATAGCGATCAGGGTGCTTACTCATCTTATGCCGGTGTTACTGTCCTCAGCAGAAGCTCCTGGGTAAACTAACAGTAGACAGCACAGCTCCTCTAAACTGCAAGGCTTTGTGGGAGTACAATGCCAGCCTGTTTTATATGTGTAACCTACTCAATATCATCACTCTGAAGCAAGGACTCTTGTGTCATGTACACTTTAGTGTGTGTGTGTGTGTGTGTGTGTGTGTGTGTGTGTGTGCGTACGCGAGTTTAACACAACAGTGTATGGTTATTGGTCACTGGAGCGAGTGGGTGTGTTATATCAGATTTGTCTTAATAATGATTGGGGGGTGGGCTGGGTCAGGTCGTGTTGATCCTGAAATGTGATTCAAATGTTCAGTTGTCTTCTGAATCATTGAAGAAGTTCACCCTAATTAAAAGCTATATTACTTTTGACATGATGTGTTACCAGTTTTCATGTTTTTTATGTTATTTAATGTTGTTATGATTATGACTGATATGGTCATAAGCACATGCAGCAACAGGACATCTGTATCGGTTGAAAAAGGGGGATGAAAATGTTCTGTTATTACAGAGCGAGGAGAGAGAACAGGTGGAAACAAAAGCAGCTTTGTTCCATCAGCTGGTGAACCTTCGAGCAGAGTAGTGAGAACAGCTCAGCAAAAAAGAAAAAGGGTTTTGCCCTGGTAGCAAAAGATTTCAGAAGAAAAGACTAATTTGCTGTTTACTTAAAGAGTGGGAACAGGACAAACGAAAAGCTGACTGCTCTAAAACTAGGCCTATCAATAGCCATTGTTGTTCAGTGGATTCTGGTCAATCAAATTTTAAAACTACACCTCAAATCATTTGTAATTAGATTACTGCTCCACCTCAGTCAAATGAGTTTTGCTGTGGTGCCCACTTACAGATGTTTGACTAAACTCTGTTTGAGGGCCAGTTCCTGGCATAGGCAATGTAGACCGATTGCCTAAGGCACCGATTTTCAGGGGGTCATCACAATGCATTTTTTCCTTTTTTTTCTTTTTTTATCTCTTGAAAAGAAGGGGCAAAACTCAAATCTGACCAAGTGCAGCAAAAAGGCTAGAGCTGTCCCTGACAGTCCCTTCTCTGCAATTCCAATATCTCACACAGTCAGAATGAAGCGCTGATGAAACAGGATGTGTTGTCAGTGGTTGTTTCTGTGTGGACCTTGCTCTAAACTTTACTGTTTCAACAAATAGGGCTCAGGCCAATTATAATAATTTTTGTTCAATGAAGCCATGACCTAATTAGAACCACTATAGAGGTTTTTAGACTTTGTTCTTTGCCTAGTTGACGTTTATGAGTTCTGAGTATCCAGGCTGTTATCTGCTTTGGCCCGATTTCATCAGTTGTGCCCTCATGTAAGGATGAACATTTGAGCATAAAAGCATATTAAACAGCCGTCACTTGTAAGGTGCTACAACAGTGGGTGGTATTCAATATTAACAAGCAGACACATGTCTACCATGTGAGACTATGTACAGTAGATTGCTGTAATGTGCTTTTAAATCATACCGATGCATATGACGTCAGTCGCCGCCAGGGAACGCGCACGCATGTGCGTAGTCATGCACATTCGACCTTGTTTTTGTTGATTTTTAACTTCAGTGCGGCTGCGCGCGGCCTCTTCGTTGTTGCCGTTGGTGACGCGATTTGTGAAGAAATATCTGGCCAGCTAGAGGGAAAGCTGGGAAAGAGCTTTTTGCTTGGGAGGTGGAAACCTCTCACAACAGCTTCATCGCCGAAGCTAAATATATCAAATGCATTAGTAAGCCAGCTTTGTGCGCGGTTCCGGACATAGAAGGCAGTCTACGCAACCTTATGATCATCCGTTTCGGTCACCAGACGCTTCCTCTAAACCAGACAGACAAATAGCAAATCGCCATTATATGATCCAGTATACAGCGTCACTTTTGCCCTCCATGTGGGTGAGGGACCTGTGTGTGTCGGATTATGGCGAGAAAAACAGTTAGCAGGAAAAGGAAGGCAGGAGATCCCAAGGAACAACAACAGGTAGGCGGAAACCGGTTTGTTTTAGCTCTCTTTCAGGCTAACGTTTCATAGCCAGCCCACGTTAGCTGTAGCTAAATGCCACGGCTAGGTGTAGCTAACTGTTTGGCTGTAGGGTTATGTGGTGTTGCTATCGATAGCTTACTATCTATAGCTAAGTGACACAGCTAACGTTAGATGACCAGCCGTTAACTTTAGCACTTAACAGATGCTTTGATTTAAAACAAATATCTTAGGTTAGCAAGTCACTGCACGTGTACTATAATACACAGTTAAGTTTATGTAACATTACTAAGGGCTATACTGGCTAACTCTTGTTGTCGAAACGAAAACAACTTCTTCGCTAGCAAACCTTAGCCTAGCAAGACATAACCAGACATTATTGCTAACGTTAGACAACACCATGCAGAACGTTATGGGTAACGTTAGCGATAATACCAGGTATCTGATGTGTTTAAAACAAATGAATTTTATTGAATGGTAAATTATGGTCATCCAGCATTAGGTAGTTACTGGAGCGTGTGAGTGCTAACCTTAACTTGCCAGATGTTTGGCAATGTTATAAACCTAACTGAACCTGTAAGAGGCGTTGACCCTAATTTCGGCTAACGTAGCTAAATGAACTTGGCTAGCTGACGTTGTAATAACGCGAACTTCAAGGCGATGTAGCCACATCATCTTTGTATTACTTTTATCAAGGAAAGTTCCTCATTTCCTATTGACTCCCAACCTTATCCTTACCAAGATCAACCATGTAATGTTACCCTGACAATTATTTTGATGAAATGCAAGTGGCTTAATCTTTACTACTCCAGCGTGTCACTAAACTTTCCCATATTTAGTTTTTATATAAATGAAGACTACAAATAGAATTTGTACAAATAAATATCGTTAGGCTACGTACTTTGTGGAGGTTAGAACTTGCTCTTGCCTAGGTGATCAGTTTGTCAATAATCGGTAGATCATGGATACTAGGTAGTTTAGGTTACCTTTGGACAGTTTCATGCCTGTCATTACTTACACTTGACTATGATGAAAAGTATGATTTTGGGCACCAAATCTAGGTTACCATTTAGTCCCTGCCTTGCCGTCAGATTGTAACGAAAGGCCAAAGTTCAGATCACACTGATCTGTGAAACTGAGTTTGTGACGATTGGGCCATGCGTTCAATAATGACTAAATCCAAAAAAGTAAATAGGCGCCAAATGAAGTGCATTCTGATGTTAAACCTCTCCGATGAAAGAAACGGGCACTGGCATTGTCCTTTGATCAGTGTGCCTTTACAAATTGGGCATTGCCTTTGGGCAGTTCCTTCCTATTGCGGATCTTGTTTGGCACCTTTGTATGTTTTGGGTCTCACTATTTTGTTACCCCTGACAGTAAATTTAACCTTGTCTTAAATGGATAGCGTTTATGTCCTAGCTAGCCCATCACAATACATTTCAGATAGTATTTCAAAATATTTCTAAATAGTTAGTAACATTTTAATAAATTTTCATTTTAATTAAGCTAATTTTAATATAGTTTTCATCTGTTAAATGTATTTTAATTGAGTCATTTTAAGATGTAGTTAAGGAAGCCTTATGCTGTTAAGTATTTAAGTCCATGTTCATAATTGTGGGTAAATTTCTGTGAACCATTAGTCATAGCCAAGGTTTACTTATGTGCTAAATGCATGAGTTATAAGGATGATTGTTGCAGGTGCAGTTTTTTTACCCTGGAAAGGGCAAGGGAGCTGCACCTGCATGTCAATGTCCTTGCACCAGCAAAGGGTTTCATCCTTTTTGGCCTTTTTTTATTATTTTTATTTATTTTTATCCCTTATGAAATGTTAGTCTTGGGCTCGCACAGCTGTTCCACATCAAGATTTTGCTGACCAAGTGTGAGGTCACCTACTGACTGATGCAAACCAAGATTAACTGAAAGGATGACATCACAGTGTAGCATCATGTAGCTTTTTATCCTGCACTTGAGGGCCTAAGCCGCAGCTTATTTCAGGCCTTGTTCTCTCCTGTGGATCATGGCTGATTTAGCTAATCGAGGGCTTCATTCTTATCTCATGACTCGGTTCAATTGTGTGTGTGAGCAGACAGAAAGAATGTGTGAGATTTGCCTCTGCGCCAGTCTTTTTGGTTTGACAAATATGGACACTAAGGCAGGCAGGCTGCATGTTTGTTTTTATAGAAGGATGTCTCTCAGTAAGGGATAATGGCCGACGAGGTGACCAGTTCAATGGAAATAATGGCGAGGTGGAGACGAAGGACTTCGCCGAGTCATTATTTCCATCAGACTGGTCTTCTCGAAGGCCATTGTCCCACTTATCCCCTGTTTAGTATTGAAGATATAATTTTATCTATAACTTTCTTTATATTTAGGAGTTATGTGCATGAACTGATAATACCTTATTATAGCTACTATCAAGGGGGAAAGTACAGCGTGAAATATAGATATTTTTCAAAAAATTGCACTATTGCGGAAATTTTGTGGTTATTTTCAGAAGTTCAATGTGAAATATGGAACTAGTGCATTATATAGATTCATTAGATGCTAAGTGAAATATGTCTTGCAATTATTTGTGTTCATTTTGATGATAATGGCTTACAGCGAAAGGAAACCTCAAAGTCAGTATCTCACAGAATTAGAATTACAATCACACACAACCATTAAAACACAAGGATTTTGATACAGAAATGTGTACCATGTGAAATATATGAACTAAATACTTGGTTGGGCCTCCTTTTGCATGAATTTCTGCATCAGTGTGGCATGGCATGGCGGCAATCCACATGTGGCACTGCTGAGGCATCAAGGAAGCCCAGGTTGCTTTAAAAGCAGCTTTCAGCTCATCTGCATTGTTGTATCTTGTACCTCTGATCTTCCTGTTGACAATACCACATAGATTCCCTGTGGGGTTCAGGTCAGGTGGGTGCGCAGGCCAATGAAGTACAGTAATTCTATGGTCATTAGACTAGGTAATGGTACTTTTGGCAGTCTGGGCAGGTTCTAGTTTCTGCTGGATGAATGAAATCAATATCTCCATAAAGCTTGTCACTAAAAGGAAGCATTAGGGTGCTCTAAGAGTGCTTTCCTTGTAGACAACCTTGTAGACACCAGCTGATAACATGGCTCCCCAAATCTTCCACGACAGGAAACTTCACACTAGACTTGAAGCAACTTGGATTTTGTGCTTCTTCATTCTTCCTCCAGACTCTGGGACCTTGATGTCTAAATGAAATGCTTTCATTTCAGTATTTCAGATGAAATGCCTTTATCCAAAAAGAGGACTTGAGGGCAATGAGCAACAGAGCAGCTCTTTTTCTTTTGAGCTTTTTGTTCCAAATTTTAGAGCACTGAATCCACTGAAACCACAACCCATTCCCACTTCATCAGCCAATCTGAAAAGGGAATCCCATTGTTCAGGGAGATGATGGACAAGAAGTGTCTACCTGTATTTACACATCTTCAGTTCTGGATGCTCTGGATGCTGGACATTATGGAACTTATTTTGACAAGGATTCAGTTTTCAGCCTGAGTGAATGTGTGTTCTGATTGTTTTAGAAATAGCCTAATAATAATAGGCTAATTCAGTAAAAATATGTGTGCAATAAAATTATGCCATTTGCTGGCCTACTGCACTAGCGTCTGTCTTTTGAGAAAGCAGACGCTTGCTGTTAGGTTTGTCATGTGACTGTGATTACAAAGTCAATCTCTCCTTTTCTTTGGCTCCCCTCAGAACTGTAGACAGCTGTGTAGACATTTAGACACTATTGTCAAACTGTGCCCACATCTTTTGTCTGTCCTCAATAGATTATACTTTGTGATTGCCAGTGGTCCTACTTGTAAGACTATTCAGAGTGTAACTTGTTTTAAGTTTGCGTGTAATCAGAGACCTTGTAGGTGTAATTGACAGTGGGGTTGTGTAATTTCTGTCTGGTTTATGATTTTAGAAACACTGACATGATTTTCTTTTTGGGTATGATTAAATTGTATTGTGACATGGATCCGAGACTATTTTTACACACAGATGGAGGAAAAGTTAATCTCCATCTCTGAAGCATGTGATTAGTAAGTTAAAGACATCTACTGCACCAGCATAAGAGAGATTTTCCTGCAGGCAAAGCCTTTGCCAATTACATTGATTCAAATTGCAATTAAAAAAAAAAAATGTTGTCTTACAGCTCTGCTACCAAACTAGTAGCATTTTTAGTAAATTCTTCAAGAACTATCCTAATATGCCATCATGTCTGTATTATTTACAAAGAAGATTTTGAATCTCCAAACACAGGCGGTCCAACTGTATATTCATAGCCATGTCAATGCATTTAATTTGCTCTCAGTGAACTGGTGTGTGTGTGTATGTCAGTCATGTCTCTGTGGCTGGCACCATAGTATCTGAAACCTCAATCAGTCAGCATGCTTGTGTGTGCATGTGTGCGCATACGCACATGCTCTAAGATCCAGCTCTGACCTACTTGGCAATGTGGATATGGGTCAGTAAGCACCGTCTATCAGACTGGGGGATGAGCCTTGCAGAGTGGGCTCTGTAGTGTGTGTGTGTGTGTGTGTGTGTGTGCGCGCGCGCGCGTGCGCGTGCGTTATGTGTGTTTACGTGTTTTTTTTATGTGTTTTTTGGGCAGGCGTTTATATGGTGTGCACATGCTCTGTGCTCTGAGGGTGCTCAAGTTGTGTGTCAGCATGACATAGGCAAAATGGCTGCTGCTGTCATCTGCCTTGGTTAAGACTGGTCAAGCTATCTGGGCTATCTCTAAGCACCTGTTTCTTACCTCTTTTTTTGTTTAAATTCAGGCTGTTAAACCTGCTTGCCAGAGATAAACCAGATACTATAACACCAGATACGTAAAAAATAGTCTGTTGCTGAATACAAGACATTAATTTACGGTAATCTTACTTTTAATTCAGTATAATTTCTCGCTGTACAGTGGATTAGAAAGATGGGCAAATGCTTATGTGAAACACAGGAAGAGGGTTGTTTCATTCACCATTGATCAGTCAAGAGGGAGCTGTCTGTAATTATTGCTTGAAGCCTGTCTGATGACTCGTTTTAATCACTGGAACTCCTCCCACTCATCAGAGTAGGTTGGTTGGTAAAAGATCCCGTCCTACTTCGCCATGTCAGGCGCACCAGATTTTTCTGGAATCAGTGAACTTTAAAATAAAGCACCAACCAGTATTTAAAACTGTGGGTCATGCAAAACACAGTGTTTGCGTTCTAAATAATCTTTGCTTTCAATGTTTCCATCATGCAGCTTTTTTTACCCGGACAGAACCATAGAAATTGTAGGCCTACACTTTTTTTGGCACTACCACACTGAGGTGTATTTAACTACAATGAAATAAGTACACTAAATGGCTGTGAGATATTATTTTACACAAATTGAAATTGAAAATTGGAGTTGCTTGATTATGGCAAAAATCGCAATTATGAAGATTTTAGTCAATGCTGAGCATGATTAGTCAATGATTTTGGAAACCTGTTCCATTTTATAAATTAAAATAAGATATAACATGTTACATGCCCAGACAGATTTACTAGCCTACATTTCATGAGTTTTCCTATCTAATGTCAGGGTTGCTCACATCTGAAAGTAATCATACTCTTTTCATGATAGCTGGAAGACGCAATCACAATTAAAAGATGATACGATTTAAGTAACTGCTAAAGAAGTCAGCTTTTCTTCTCAGGGAACCTTCAGATAGTTGAAAACAAAATTATTTGTGAATGATGTTCAGTTTCCATATTTGAATGGATTCCATCAGGCTGAAATCTTGTCACAATGAAGGTCCCGGTCTTCTACCAGAAGTTTCAGAGCGTTTCCGTACAGTGACTGCGCCTGCCTAACGATCTCGCTTCTCTTCTTTTCCTCCCTCTGTCTTGTCTAGGTGGGCTGGGGCAGTGCTGGTGCTGGGCAGAAGAGAGCGCGCTTATCAGCATGCTCACGTCACGCCCAGCAGTGGTGGCGATGCCGCCGCTCGGTGGTGTGGGCTCTGCGCGGGCGCGAGTTCCGGCCGCAGCAGCAGCACGAGTGGCACCTTCAGCGCAACCTGCGCGGCTTTGCTGCCGCCCGGCTGCCCGCCATTCTGAGCGAACGTGAGTTCTCGCTCGGTCGCCTCAACAAGGTGTTTGCCTCGCAATGGCTCAACCACCGGCAGGTCGTGTGTGGGACCAAGTGCAATACAGTAAGTGTGTGTGTGTGTGTGTGTGTTTGTATGTATATTTGAGAAGGAAGTAGATGGGTGAGGGGTGAGATGTGGTTAACAGTCAGTAAGAGGCGCTGTAAAGGTTTTCAACATTAGCTTTTCTCTGCTAGGAACATATATGGTATTGTTGTACAGTGTGGTGTATACAACAGAATGGTATTCCAGAATGTGTGTTCAGCCACTTTACCTGAGCAAGTTAAGTTAAGCAGGTAGTCTAGGTCCAAAGCACAGAGGTAGCATAGGTCCAGAGTATTCATGAAAATATGAGGTGTGTGTCTGAATGTAATCAACAGTTTGGGTAAATATGTTCTGATTAGAATAGTAGAAAGTAGAACCCATTGGTCTTTTCAGCCTATGTGATGTACACTCTTTGGAATGAGCTGCTTGTAATATAACCTTCTGTCCCTCCCACGTGCTTTCTGCCTGTACCCCTCTGTCATTGTCCTCCCCAGCTGTTTGTGGTGGATGTGCTGACGGGGCAGATCACGCGCATCCCCATGCTGCGGGACCGGGAGAGGCGCGTTCCGGGGAGTGTGCCCGTACGGGGCCTGCCCGGCTCCTTCATGCCCGGCTCAGGCTCCCCGCTGGACAACCAGCAGGGCTGCGGCATCCATGCTATTGAGCTCAACCCCTCTGGCACGTTGCTCGCCACCGGCGGTGACAACCCCAACAGTCTGGCCATCTACAGGCTGCCCACACTAGACCCCGTCTGTGTTGGAGATGTGAGTTTACGCACACACACACACACACAAAGTCTGTCTGTCTGTCTTTCTCTGCATTCATCCTTTAAATCTGTCATTATTTCTTTCTTAGTTTCTTTCTTCCTTTCTTCCTTTTTCTTTCTCTTCTGCCAAAGTAGTAGTAGTAGTAGTAGTAGTAGTAGTAGTAGTAGTAGTAGCATTTAGACATCTATGCACACACATACTGTCAGTGTTGCTTACACTGTCCAGCCCCTGTGCCAGACACGCCTACTACTTTTGGCACAGCTCAAGCAGACATGTGGGGCATTTGTACAGCCTGTGGTTTCCAGCAGGGCTATCTGCCATGTGTAAGTGGCTAGGATTACTCTTAAGCTGAAAGTGAACTCTGATGTGGTGAAGAGTTATTAAGTTGTTTGGGAACTGGAGATGCCACGAGGATATGACTAATGAGGACGTCATCTCCGAAAGTGAATGGGTGCTGGAGTGAAGTGATGTGTGTGTAGAACTCGGTGTGATGCTTTTTTGGGAATGACCTGACTCATTTGTCATGAAGTGGTTCATGCATTTAAAATGTGTGAATGTGTGACTTATGGAAGACCAGGGTACATGAATATCCTTAGTTCCTTGCCATGTTTGGGTTTTCCAGTTCAGTACACATTTAGGCTAGTGTAGCTGCAGAGAGGAGGAGGAGGAGGATGCTGACCTACTGTTTCTTCTTTTAATCTTTCTAATTCATTTTTCTTCCCCCTGATATTAGAACTCTTTTCCCTTCACTCTGTTGTCTGTCTCTCTTCCCTACTTTCTTTACTTTTATCTTTTGCTATGATCTATCCACCCTTTGTCTGTTGATGCTGGCTTAGACTCTCTCACTTTAAATAGCCCATTTTCTTCCTTCCAGTCCCTCTTTTTTTCTCAATATAACTTCTCATGATGCCATTAAAGCATGATGTTAGGGTGACATTTTGATGAATGGAGTCGCTGTGGTTTGGGACAGTGTCACCCTTATGATTTTTATGGTTCTGTCTATGAATGTGATGAGTGGAATCTCCATTACGCAGGTCTATTCATTGTTCTCTCTTTTCTCTCTCTCTCTTTCTCTCTCAGGATGGCCATAATGACTGGATTTTTTCAATTGCTTGGATCAGTGACAGCATGGCTGTGTCTGGTAAGCACTTCTCTGCTTTATGGCTTCTTGCCCTGATAGAGACTTGAATTTACTTGCAGGCTATGCATGTATAATGTTACAAGCTTATAGTTATTGGAAATTGTAGTAATGGGTATTTCCATCAAGAGCCATCTGAGGACAGATGGAGCTGATGCTTGGTGGGTACCGCTGGAAAGTCCCTGTCCTTATGTAATATACACTGGAGCCTCTTTTTAAAGACGTTTGTAGATCTTACTCACAGTTTTTGTGCACCCTTAGCAATGACTGATTAATTTAATACATTTATTTTTGAGCATGTAGTCTTTTTTTTTTTGTTGTGCACAGAAATCCATCAAAGTCGTTGATATCTTAACTAGAGTTTGGTTAGTAAATGGCTACCTGTGTCTTTGGTCAGGCTCGCGGGACGGGTCAATGGGCTTGTGGGAGGTGTCTGATGAGGTGCTGAGTCAGGCGGATCGGCGCCAGGATGAGGAGAGCGTCCCCAGCTACACGCACATCTCCCACCGCGCCCTCAAGGACATCCCCAAGGAGTACACAAACCCCTACAATTGCAAAGTGCGTGCCCTCGCCTTCAACAACAGCCACAAGGTCAGTGCCCCCCCCCCCCCCATTGCTGGCTAATGCCCTGCTAACTTTTTCAGTCTTATTAGAATGAGATTGAGCAGCCCAAACCAACAGACTGAATCTGGTATGAGTGAGGGTTACCATACGGTGTGGCTGGTAGCTGGAAAAAATTACTAGCCACGCATAATTTTTACCAGGCAAATTTTTTTTTTCATATTATGGGGACCATATTATAAAAGAAGCAGGTAAGTGAAAGGCAATGTTTGCTCTCAACAGAACAATCGGTAAATTATTCTGGTGTGGGGTAGATTGTATTAGCCTAGAAATCTAGACGTACCCTAGCGGCCACGCACTATAGGGCCTCAGTAGGTCTTCTATCAAGTTTTGGTTGGACCAATCATCACGCTCTATTTTTGTATCTTTGTGGGTGTCATTGGGTGGGCTTAGCACGATGATGACAGGGCTGTGACAGTGCAAAAGAACTAAGATGGCTGTGGCCAAGCAACAAAGGTTGTTTGAATCGGCCTTGGTATTGTCTTTGGAAGAGTTAGACTTGAGCTTGTTGAAAGTTGAGCAGAAATAGGCAAGTCATTAGTTTCAAAGAATGCCGTATTTGCTCTTTTGCCGACGTTGCTCTGATTGGTCTTAGCTCTATCCTATTTGATTGCTGAAGCAGTTTGAAAGGCAACCGCTGATTCCGCCCTTTGGATTGACCCCAGACTCACTGTCATGTCCAGACTATACATTTTGATTTTATAGTCTGGCTTGTTAGGCTATAGATGTACAGCATTATCAGGAAGTGCCTTTCCACCCTCCTCTCTGTCTTATTAGAAAGGCCTCTCTGCTTCTCCCAGGTTTTCAGGGTGAACTATTTCTCCCGCCTGCCTTTTTATTTTAAATGACAGTCCTTTGCAAAAAAGATAAATAAACTACACGACTGTATGTCAAAACTTTTGCAGTTCACATGCAAGAAATGCAATACTTCATCACATCATTGTACTCCATATCGGTCCTAAAGCCGTTTACCCAAAACTGCAGTTAATGTTTGTAAAGGTGTTGATTAACGTCCAAACATGTTGGACATATTAATGAAAAAGGTAGCTAAACTTTCGAGCAGGATTCCCACGGGTCAGGGAATTTCTGGCAAATCATAGAATTCAATACAGCCTGTTCCAGACATGGAAATCTGTGAATTTTATTTTTGTGGAAAAGTCAAGGATATCAGGAAATTTGGTGATAGCATCTAGTTGTCCCAATTTATTTATTTCCATGCTTTCTTCTTAGTCTTTATTGAGTATTTATAGTAACTTCTCTCATGCCTTGATTGGGGCTTATTGCTTGACTATAGTGAATGTCGTGAAAAATGCGTTTTAGGAAAAGTCAGGGAAGTTACCGCTGGAACCGAGGTAAGGTAATGTGACGGTACGGTCGTGTGACGGTATTTTTTTCACTCAGTAGCCAGTAGGTTGGAAATTAAACGCTATTGTGCTTTCATTTTCAGTCAGATTGCGGACATAGCTGAAGGCATGGTTTTAATGTGTTTACGTTATTGGATTTCGTTGTCAGTTTAATTTAAAAAATCAAAATATAGCCCACTGGAGGAAGCGACAGCAAAAAGTGTGTGTACGAGTTCTCATACTAAGGCTAATGGATGAAAATTTGTGAGTAAGAGTAACTCCTCTTACTCACAACATGTAACACCACAGAAGGACACACTCTGTATTCACTTTATACTGTACTTTGTGCTCTCTCTGTCGTGCAGATTAACGTGACTTTGTGCTAAAGTGACTGAGTAGCTGCCATAATTCACCCACCAAAACAAAATCTTTAGGCCATTAGCACTTGGTGCTTGCTAATTTTGAGCCCAGGCGCCCCATGAAATTTGCAGAATAATCGCGGGGTATTCGGCTGGATGAAAGGACCTATAGTTTACCATGAGTGTCCCTTAACCTTCGCTTGGCTTTCCCAACAGGAACTTGGTGCTGTCTCATTAGATGGATACTTCCACCTTTGGAAGGCAGAAGACAACCTTTGCAAGGTGTGTGACTGATACAATTTCAGCTTTGTTTGTTGTTGGTAGTGCAGTTTTGTGAATGTGCTAAATTAGGTCTACTTTTGCAGGAGCTCTCCACAAAGCTGCCCCACTGTAAGGAAAACGTGTGTCTGGCCTATGGCCTTGACTGGTCGGTGTATGCAGTGGGCTCACAGGCCCATGTCTCATTCCTAGACCCGCGCCAGTCCTCCCAGAACATCAAGTCCGTCTGCTCCAGGGAGCGTGGTAGTGGTAAGCTGGCATCCGTGCATGAAATACACTATTACATACGTGAACAGAGTGGGGAAAAAAGCCATTGTGGCATGGCCACTGAAATGCAAAAGCCTTTTTTGCACCCGTAAGAACAGACCAAAGTTTCTGTTAACCTTATCTGTAGACTGTTAATGATTACTTTTCTCACGGATAAAGCCAAATTTGAACAGGTCTAGTGTTAGTTTGATGTCGAAATAACAGCATCTCAACCTTTTGCCGGTAAATACAAGCAGCAGAAACGAATCAAAATGGACAACCTCAAAAGCAGTGTATTTTTGTTTAGTCACACTGTATTAGTAGTGTTTTAGGCAGATAAAAAAACTGATACTGTGTTAACTGGCCCATACACAGTTTTAACATGTCTTATAATAAAACAAGACTTTCGCTGTACATTCAGATCGCAATGTAATGAGAAGGTAGACTGAAGAAAAGAATTGCATTTTCATGTACATCCCTCCTTCAAAGATAATTTGCAGAATCATTGTATTAGCCTTGGTGAATAGTCAGGAAGTTGAAGTGAATGAAGCAAGCATCACAAGATGTTGGGGAAAATGGAGTAAAAGTTGGTTGTCTTACCAATTGGATTGTTGACTCAAACAGGGTCAGCCCCTAGTGGTTATTACTTTGATGATTTGCTTACATAAATGTAAGCGTTCCCCTGCTTACCTGAAGTCTTGTAAAAGCATAAGGTTCCTTTGTTATTTCCCGGATATATGTGATGCTCACACAAACTCGACCTTTAAAATGACAGTTTAGCTGGTAAGCCGTTCCCACAGATATCACACCAATATGACTTTCACCATCTTGCACCATTAATGTTTTCACTTGTAGTGTAGACAAATATTTCATGTTGTAGACATTTCAGATATTCCACGCCTGTAACCTCCAGAGATGCAAACACAGCTCGCTTTTCGGCGGCACCCACTTTTTTCATGTCATTTTGGGTAACTTGTGAATCGTAAATCTGAAGTTTTTTTTTCCCCGGGGGGTGGGGGCGACTGTATTGGAATGGAAATTAATCAAGTCTTTCTAGTTCAACGTTATCCAGAATAACGTCCAATTTTAATCCAAATTAAAGTTAAATGTTTAATGCACATGACAGGAGCACATGTAATGCATCAAAGAATTCACTGAGGCGCGGCTACTTGCCCTGCTTATAGATAGCCAGTTTATGCATCATTACGCATGTCCACTGGCAACATTGGACATATGGATAAAGTTTGGCTTATGCAACCATTTCTGAATGGGTTACAGGAGCTGGCTCTGTTGACATCATCAATAATAAAATCAGAATTAACGTCAGATCAGTCGGCTCGTTATGTCTCCCGTAACATGTCCAAAAATAGCCATGTCTTTTAAGTGTCAGGAGGGCCGCACATCTGTCTGCCGCGGAGCAGCTATATAGAACTGTCTAAATGACTGCTTTAGTTATTTAAAATAATTGCTTTAGGTATTATTGGATTAGACGTAGCTGGCAGTGCAGCTCTGACAAAAAAAACCTGTAGGAATCTTTTTTTATTATTATTTTATTTAAGTACCTTGCATACAGAATATAGAACGCAAAGAATGTAGTGGTGTTGAGAAGAGCTGTAGTCTTACAGAGGAGCTTTTTGGACATGAATAGTCTATATTAACAAAGTAGTATTCACAGCATTTGTTTGTACTTGGCAGAAATCATTGTTTTGTCTACATTATAAATGATGTGCCCAAATTTCACTAAAATCTTAAAATACATAGGAATACTGAGTATTTAAACAGCAGTTTCAGGGGAATTTTTTTTGTTGTTTACCTGCAAAAACTATTTTGGACAAAAAAAGAGTTGCACTGGACGTGCTTTCATTAAATTTTATTAATCAAATATTACTACAGAGAAGTGTCTTAAAGAGGCTTATGGCCATTGTTGGGTTGCCGAGATGGTGGTGATGGTGCAGCAACTTTGACACAGACCATATTACGCCTCAACCTCCAAAAGAGGCTCTGCATTGAACATTGCTAATATGCCACCCTGCAGCCACCACTTCTACACAGCACACCTCGACACACTACACCACCCCTGCTATGAGGCTCTCTCTTTTTTGACCACATGTGCATTTGTATCACTGAACCTCATAGATTAGGTGAGATGACGTGTGTGGGTGTGTCTGTCTTGCAGGGATCCGTTCAGTGAGCTTCTATGAACATATTGTGACGGTGGGTACGGGCCAGGGATCACTGCTGTTCTATGACATCCGTGCCCACCGCTTCTTGGAGGACCCAAGCTGCCTGGCGGGCTGTCAGGGCAGCTACCGAAATCGGCCTGCAGAGAGCATCCTCAAGCTCACCACTGGCAAGGGATGGCTGGTATGTCCACTTCGCACCATCTTCCCATTATTATTATTATTATTACTCTCCTTCTGTAGCGCTCTTCTACCCCTTCACCAAAGATCCCTCCAATTAACAGACACTAATAATAACTTGGTTTTATATAGCGCCTAACTAAAGTCAGTTATGTTATCTAGCTGGTAAACATTCAGTAAAATAACTTTACTAACTTTACATTAGCTTCGTACCAGGTAGTAAGTGATGGTTGTAATGACCTGAAATAAAGAAAATCTTTTTCCAAGAATATAGTAACAACTATTTGGCTTGGAATGATCACAAACCCAAATAACCTTCAGTAACTCCCAAAAGATCTATTTATTGGTGGAATTCCAAGCATGCCACATTAACTTGCAAAAGTGCATTAAGACTTTACTCTGGTCTGTGTAAAGGGGGATTCTCCCCACACCCCATGTGAAAATGGAATGCAGACGTTGACTAACACCTGACGGCACCTCTCGATCCACTTCAACCCTCTCTGATTTCACTCTTTTAACTGCCAAGCCCATCAGGGCAAACACATCTGGAGAACATGTACCCTGACTTAGCCAGTCATGTACATTTCATCATTCTTCATTATACGGCATCTATTTGAGATCGAGATCAGGTGTGTGTGTATGTGTGTAAAGAGGGTCTTAAACAGCTACAAATAAAATCTGTTTTGAAAGTTTGCTTGGCATCCTACAACTGCCGTCCCCCAGGCTGTTATGTGCACTTGAGTAGTCTGATACTCAGAATGCCATAACTGACCAGTCTGCATGGAGCCATGTAATAACAACCCCAGACCACTGTGGAAAGCTCAGAGTGCTTGCTTGAAATAATTCATCCTGATGGGTTGTGAACCTTAAGTAACTTATATCGTAGGGCTTTGGAATATTCAGACACTTTGAATTCACACTCTCTTCATCTCTCTCTACTCTCTTAGAATCACGACGAGACGTGGAGAAGCTACTTCTCAGACATCAGCTCCTTCCCCAACGCGGTGTACACGCACTGCTACGATGCCTCTGGCACCAAGCTCTTTGTAGCTGGCGGACCCCTATGCTCTGGCTTGCACGGGAACTACGCCGGCCTCTGGAGCTAGCCTCCTCCATCTGACCCTCTGCTCTTGTACATCTCCCTGGCTCTCTCTCTTTCGTTCCCTCGTCCCTCACTCTCACTCTCTATCTCACACGCACCCAAAACAAAACAAAAAAACAACACGACGCGCACGCCTAGCCACAGATGGTGCTCACAGTCCCAACCACCACCCCACCCCCCCACCCCGTTTGCCTGACACTTGTTTTTCCATGCTGTCTTTGTTCAGCTGTTCTTGCATCCACGTATCCGCGATTCTCGGCCCTCAGGATCACGCTGGCTGCTCCTCTGCTCTTTAGTATGCCTCTGGCGGTCATCAGCCCTCTTCCCTCCACAGCTGGTAGAAGCTGTGTGTGTGTGTGTGGTGTGTGTGTGTGTGTCTGTCTGTGGTGTGTGTGTCTGTCTGTGTGTGTGTGTGTGTGTGTGTGTGTCTGTCTGTGTGTGTCTGTCTGTGTGTGTGTGTGTGTGTTGAGAGTACTTTGAACAGGATGGGTTCCTCTCAGGAAGGCACATCCCAACCCCCAAGTGATTGTGTATGAACAGGATGACAAAGACACCGGTCATCAGCTATACTTGCCAATATTCTTGTCTTTTTTTTTTTTTTCTCTCTGTTTTGTTTTTGTAATAAACAAAACACTAAAAAGGTATTAATCATTTAAGTCACACCCAGGGATTTAAACTGTTTGGTTTCTGTTTTCAGTCAGATTTTTATTTTAAACTATTTTTTTCCCTTAAGAACATTTCTCCTAGTGGTTATGTCCAACTATGTTTGAGAGACGCCGTCTTTTAAGTGTGCATGCCTGGACTTTTGGAGAGGCTCCTGTTCAGACCTCTTGAGATTTCAGGCTCTCTGTCTGTGATGGACTGACACAGAGAAACTGAGAGGAAGAAACAGGGGGATGGGAAGAAGAGGAGAGATACAGACAGGTGTCCACGGAGAGGATGGGAGAGAGGAGCTCAGATGGGACTTTGTAAAAGAGACTTGGATGTACATGAAGAAAGCCCAGCGAAACTGCCCAGCTATAAATGGAGGTGACTATGGAACCAGCCAATCAAAGAAAGAAAGAAAGAGACATCTCAGAGATAAAAAGATTGTGGGAAAAAGATTTTTTTTTCCCTCTGATGATGGAATGAAACAATGACTGTTAAGCTCCTTCCCTGTCTCATGTTGTCTTTTCGCAGATAATCTTGCAGAATGCTTATTTTATTTTAAATTCTAACTTGTTGGTTTGTGTGATTTAACCTTCACTTTATTAGTATTACTTATTTTCCAAAATTCTATTGTTATTGTTCTTATTTATTTTCTGAATTCAATCATTATCGCTCACAGTCCAGCTGGAGATGTATAACTTTAGAGTTGCATTTGGTGATCTTTTCTGCCTTTGAGGGGGAAAGTGTCCATGTCTCCACCTCTGTTTATCCATCTTTCTTTATTCCTCCACTGTTTGAGCAGTAGTGAATGACTCTGCTGCCTTTCTGCAGTCTTTCTGTGAAAGACCAAGGCAGGCTTATGTTTTCTTTCTGATTCCCCCCACCCCCAACATGGAATTTTTGTATGGAGTTTCCATTACAATGTTAGAACAGCAACAAAATGAATATGAACATGAGTACGATCATATATATAAATAATAACCATCACTTTAAAGATTTATTTTATATATAAATGTGTATGTATAAGTATTTGGGAAAAAAATTGGGAGTTGGAAATTTGTTAAACTGTCTGAGGATCTGTGTGTGTGCGTGTGTGGACTAACCTGTTGTTATTTAGGTGGTGCCCTCTTTTTTTATACACACTTCATGAATGTTTTTACAGATTACTGAGTCAGACGTATTGTACATTAACAACTTAAGCATCAGGAAACATCTTATAAAATCTTAAGGGGGGAAGAAGATAATGAATAAAATTCTATTGATGTATTTTTTTCCTATTTGAACCTGCTGCTGCGTGTGTTTATTGCATCTTAAAAATCGCCATATTTCCTTATGCACTAGAGGGCACCCTGGAGTCTTGTAGCTTGTAACCAGATGTATAGAGTTGTGGAATGCGCATTTCATCATATGAGATCTGCCAGTGATGCAAAAAGAAAAGCAGCCGTCTTCAGACTCGAAGGAAAACGCATGACAGCACCACCTCTTTTTTCAGACGAGACGTAACAGTACATGTGGTCGTAAAGCCCAATGAACACAAGTATTGTCTGACATGAGTTTTAGGTGCTATTTTCCATCTGTTTTGTCTGTCGGTCTTGTGTTATTATTTTCTGGGTTATGAGCGTGCGCGCGTGCGTGGATTGGTATACTCCTCTCGCGGATCCAGGGAAAGCAGTAACGGTGGCGCGGTGAGTCACGTGATCGCATCTGCTGCTGGCTGAGTGAAGCGTGTTAGCAGGTAATAAAAAAACAAATCTTGTCTATAAACATAAACTTAGCCTGCTTATGGTAAATAACCGAATAAATTGTTTTCTCATGTCTTAAATCGTGAAACATCATCTTTTGTAGCTGGTAAAAACATGTTATTCTAATCGGTTTTATTATGCAACTCTGTTGGCTTGTTCCCCGGTAAGCTAGCCAGATAGGACAGCTAACGTAAGCTAGCAAACGTCGGAGTGGTATTTTAGCTATGCTCTGTGGGCATTTTCAGCAAAATACGTTGTTTGCTCGGCCCTCTGTTTTTTTGCGTTATCTTGTACTCTGAATGATCTTTCTATTTATTGATTTTATCAGTAACCATAGACCACTTTACAGATTTAACACGCATAGCTTACACAAGGACGCCGGGCGGTCGTGTATTTGTTAGCTTGCTATGTAGCTATTCAACTAGCAATGCTACAACAATTGAACAGAGGAAATTAGTCAGACCAGCTAGCCAGCTAACACTTCAGCTAGGACAAAGAGATTCGACCATATAGCTATTGGCAATGCAATGCAAGTGATGTGAGGCTGCCCGTTTTGTTGTTATTGCGAAACATCGTCCGATCTCCTTTTTCCGAAGAGGAAATTCCCCTAGATTGGTAACATTGGCAGCCTTTATTCAGAAAGGTAACTTATATTGTTACTTGCGTCTTGTTGTGCTTACATTAATGTCGGTATTTACATTCTAAGTGTTCAACTTATCTTTCTTACTCTAATCTTTTCCCAATAACATGCGCTAGCTTACTGTTGCTAACATTTTATTGTATTGTAACAGACGCGCTTGTCATGAAAAATTCTCAAGATCTTGCAATCAGGAATAACGTGAAATCCTACTGAGTGTTTTAAATACATTTTTAATCGATGCTATAATTAAGCGTTTCGTGAACTCGTGTATGTTCGCTCAGAGACGTGACTTAATCTAACGATAACCCTGTAAGAACGAAAGAGAGTAGAATCATTTCTACTTTCTTGCCAAATATACCATGCAATACTTTCTTGTAGCGTTACTTCGTCGGGTGTTTAATTGTCACATTGTCATTGACTGTGTTACTGGCAGTGTTCCTTTGACCCACGTAGTTAAATATTGTTGGACAAGTGGATTGGATTTGTAATTCCGAGAATGTGAATGCACAAACGTATGTGTGATTGCAGCTTCGAAATGTAAATCGGTGTGCTAGTGACCGGATTTGGTCGATGCTGTTGATGCACAGCGATGTAGCTCGCACCATTTGGTGACAAATTAGCCAATGACATAAAAGGTCTTAAGGAAACGTCATTAGCGGTCGACGTCAGTGGTGGAGCGACTGCTTTGTGTTTTTTCTCTCCTTTTTTGTTTGAAAAGACCACTTGTTTTCCTCGAACCACCCTCACCCATTTACCACTGACGTCGGTAATAAAATGTGAGTGTCTTTACAACGGCCTTTCGTTGCAGAGGACGAACGCACGATCCGTGGTATTTGCTTATAATTTTGCCATTAGGGGAGGAATATATAAAATGCCTAGTATGTTTTTGCCTGATTTGACGTTACTTGATTGATTAATAGAACATGATGCGACGGAATAATTGCAGTCAATCTACAGTCAGCCTCTGACGCATGCTACATCGGATTTGTTTAGATTCCAAACGTTGACAGATAGGGCAACACCAGTTTCAAATAACGGATTAGAAATCACAGATTGTAACCGAAAACAGTGCTAGTGCACAGTCCCTCATGCCTCCTCGACCCATGAAGTGTCGAATTAACCTAGATCTCGCTGGTACTGTAAACAGACTGTACTATCTTTATCCAGTCTTAAAAGTAGTAAAGACACTATTTACGGACTTAAGTCATTTGGACATCGTGATGTTAAGGAGTTTGTTTGCGACCGTTGTAGTCAGTCGCACTAGACGCATTGTTTACATAGATAATTGACTGGTAGCAGTAATACATTTTGTGGTTTCTGTAATGAGGCGTCATACGGGCACAGATGACTTTCCCAAGCACTCTATATGCCTGAAATTTCAATGGGTTTAATACATATTATTTAATATGCATTATCTGCATCAAAGTTTGGAAACAATTGGGATTTGAGTAGATCTAGTTCAAGACAGTTGTATGGAGTTGCAGTCCTGCTGTGTTTTACTTGGTTTTACTGGCCAACGTTTCACCCAACTCCCGCTGGAAACGTGGAAATGCTGTTACAGCTGGGAATGACCGTGATGTCTTTTGTTCTGCTTCATGGGATTTGCTTGTTTTATGCATTTGGCAGGAGGGGGATTGTGTTGAGTTTAACAATGAGGGTGTGGGGCAGAGTGGTATGTTTGGGAGTGTGCTGCGGGGACAGAGGGGGACACAGTTGGGACATGTAAGTGGACACCAGAGCAGACTATCCCAGGCCTAAATTTATGCTGGACAACTGATTGTGTGTGTGTGAGGGTGAGTGAGAGAGAGGGCCTCTATGTATGAGGGTGTGTGGTAGAGGCCTCTAACGGTCAGTGTTGCACAATCCCATCCAACTGGGTTTATGAGTGCGGGAATGTGATACCTCCTGTGTGTGTGTGTGTATGTAGAAGACTGTGTTTTTGTGTGCGTGGGTTTCATTCAGTGCTTCGAAAACAGCTAAAGGAAGTTGCCTTAAGAAGATCAGTTCTTGGATAGTCTGTTCTGGTATTTTCATTAGAGAGGACACAGATCCCTCCAGGCACTAGATCATCTAAGGTTTTTCCTCCTGAGTGTGATTCTAACATTGTCTTTCTCTCTTTCTCTTCTTGTCTTGCAGATTTTTCTATTTTGTACATACATTGTTTTGTATATACTGTATATGATGACTTCATTAGGCAGCGACCGAGCCCGGGGCTCTCGGGACAAGGTGCTGCCCACAACCACACAGAACTCTCAGCCACAGAAACAGCCACAGGTAAGTCCCAAAGCCTAAACCGCACACTGAACACAGAGTTACTGCTGGGATGCGGGTGAACTCAGACCCAACACACACACACCAAACACGGCGTAAGATGAGTCAAGCTGAGACACGTGCATGCTGATATCTTATGAGCAAAGCTGTAGCAGTAAACTAGAACACGCACACACACACACACACACACACAGAGGGTGAGCCATGTGGGTGCTTACTATTACAGGTGCTCACCCCGACTACTGAAACTCCCACAGTTTGAGTCAACTGGCAGACACACCATACCACGCTCACTAACGCGCACACAACCACAGGAAGGCTCACTCATGGGCGAGGCATCACACATGAGCTTGTATCTCACACGTACCAGTGCATGAGGCTCTCCAGCTAACAGGGGAAATTGTAGATAGAAATGTCTGTGCTGATTGACTCTGTGGCCCTGTGTGGCAGGCCACAGCCGAACAGATCCGACTTGCCCAGATGATCTACGATAAGAATGATGCAGACTTCGAAGACAAAGTTAAACAGGTGAGGAAGAATATGCACCACGCTGACAAGGTTTTTCCATCAGAAATAATTTTTTAATGAGTGCACATTATGTGAAATGTTCACATTATTGTGTTGTTCACATTAAATGCATGTCATGCAGTATAAGTATGTTGGCTAAATGGTCATCCCCAATCTTATGGAAATATTGTCTGTGTGTGTGCACCCAGCTGATGGAGGTGACAGGGAAGAACCAGGATGAGTGCATGGTGGCACTGCACGACAGCAACGAGGATGTGAACCGGGCCATCAACTTCCTGCTGGAAGGGACCTCGGACACGGTAAGGCTGAAGCAGGCTTGAGATCCACCAGGGATCTATAGATGCTGTTGGGGCTGGGCAAGTGTGAGGTCATGCAGCTTGGGAGAGAAAAAGAGTCGGAGAGAGGAGAGCTGGCAGACTTTCCAGTAAAGATCAGTTTTCAAGGCTCCCTCTGCTTGCACAAGGTTATTGCCTGCTGGTGTTCTGAGACCATGGCCTCATAGACCTATTCCTCGCTCTCGCTCCCGCTCTCACTTTGTCTTTCTGTCTATTCGTCCATTTGCCTGTGTGTGTGTGTGTGTGTGTGTGTGTGTGTGTGTGTGTGTGAAACGTTTGTTTTTACTGGAATGTTTACAAATCAAACAAGCAAGCTTACAGGCATAAAGAATGAGTGGCAATCAGACGAAGTTGGGCGATTTTTAGGAAACTTCCAGAACTTTTTGTTGGTGGTGTTTTTGATTTTAAGCATATTGCCGCACAGATTGAGTAATAATGTTCTTTTTTTCCCGTCCCCACCGGCTCTACTTGTCCAAACAAATGAGAGGGCCAGCAGTGATTTGTTTGTTGCCGGGGGTAGCGGAGTTTTATCAGAATAATCTGTCCGCAAGCCTTTTGCTCTTAATCCCTCTCTGCACCCCAACACACACACACACACACACACACATACAACCCTCCTCCAAAATACCGCAGTAAGCTGAGCCCTCACAGAAGGCCCAAGAGTCTTATTCATTGCATTGAGGGCTTTAATCAAAGTGTTATCGCCCCTTATAGGCACTCATTAATAATTGTTGGCAGTCTCTGTCAGAGGCCCACGGTGGCTCCTGGCAGTGGTGTGGTAAGGGTCTTGGCTAGGATGGAGAGGGAGAATGTTTTGAATGCTGGCATACACACAGAGAGGGTCGTGGGTGCGGTAGAGAGGTGTGTTTTGAAGACGGGGTTACGTAAGTTCAGTGACGACGTGAGCGGTGTCCGTTTCGTTGGAAAGGAGACTTGCGTCTTGTACTGTACTGTAATCTGAGGAGCCCACAGTCATAAATCCATGTGCCTGCCGTGTGTTTTATTTTGTTTATATGTTGGAGGGGAGGGGGTTATGTGTATGTTTTCTTGGAAAACTCTAAATAGAAAGTGGGTTGGATCTTGCAGTTCTTACAGGGTCAAAATAGCACTGCAGCAAACTGTAAACACACATGAACGATTTCTCACACAGCCTACATGGCAAGACTTAAGCAGTGTCATTCTTAGGCAAAGTAATTTTAAGTCAATATAACGTGTTAATTATTAGTTATAGGAGTTCAGAGGAGTGTGTGTGTGTTTGTCTGTCTCTCTGTTTGTTTGTTTGTTTGTCTGTCTGTCTGTCTGTCTGTCTGTCTCCGTCTCAGATGGCTATGATCTTTGAGCTACTTTTATATGCCCCAGTCTATGAATGTGTTTATTAGCATGACGGCTGTCTGTTGAATAGATCACGGTGTGTGTGTGTGTGTGTGTGTGTGTGTGTGTGTGTGTGTGTGTGTGTGTGTGTATAGGATGGGATATGTGGATAGTATGCATGTCTGAATGCCACCTTTCTTGACCCCTTCGTAGACCTCTTCTTGGGAGACAGTAGGGAAGAAGAAGGTGGGGAAAGACAGCAATGCCTCGGAGAGCAAGGAGAACCGAGAGAACCGCGAGAACCGCGACAAGCGTGGGGAGCGAGAGGGCAGCCGCGGACGCGGTGGGGCCAGCAAGAAGGGCCGGGGAGGCAGCCGCAGCCGGCCCGGTGAGGGTGTGTGTGCGCGTCCTGGGGAGTGTGAATGTGTGTGTGTGTGTGTGAGAAATTGTTGTAAACAAGATCCTACAGCTCCTGCTGCGGCTTCCAGTATTGTCTTTAAATATGTGCTGTTTAGTGGAAATGTGTTTCCCAGCATATTGTCTGAAAGTCTCACTTCCCTCTTTGCTCTCTTTGTTTCCCCTTTTTTTCACCTCCTCTCTCTCTCTCTCTCCCTCCCTCCCTCCCTCCCTCAGTGCGGGCAGAGGAGAATGGGGTGGACACTGCTCCTGTGGAGAGGGGTGCAGACCGTGGGCGCAGGAGCAGAGGACGAGGTAACCGCTGAGTGACAAACACTCACAACAACATTCAGCCTCCACGTCATTCGCGCATGCACTCACACACACTCACTTAGAGTCTCTCTCTCTCTCTCTCGTCTTGAAATACTTTGTGCTCAAACAAGCGAACAGTCATGCCTTTGACATCTATGCATACATATAACAAACAAGAACACACATGTCCACACTTTCATGATCTACAGTCCCCTCTCATAGAGAAAGGCCACAGCTGCCCACATGCCCAAATGTTTATGTGTGTGTGTGTGTGTGTGTGTGTGTGTGTGTGTGTGTTTAGTGTCTGGAAGCAGGGGAAGAGGCCGAGCCCCAGGGACCAGCCGGTTTACAGCACAGGGAATGGGGTGGGTATATCTGAAGGATTGGCAAAACGGCATCAATTTTGTACTCAGTTCTAATCTGCTTTGGTGGCCACTACATTCCAACAGCTTAGGACTTGATAAAACCAATTGGATGTGGTGGCATATTGTTGTGTACATTTGATTTCTAGTGACCGTTGTAAATATTTGGGAAAAGCCAAGAAGTAATGTGAGCCATGTTTGACCCTGGGTTCCTCGTGACCTCTGTTCTCATGTTTAGGACCTTTAACCCTGCGGACTACACCACGGAAGGGGGCTCTGGCGGCGCACACACGGAGAACTGGGAGACGGGGGCCAATGACACCACAGATGGGACAGGTAGGCAAATCTGATGGCTTCAAGTAGAACTGCTTTTCTGTTTAAGCTGTCTGACTGATGTTGTGCAGTTTCGTAACTGGTCTGTAAGCCACAGGTAATTTGCCTGGGATTTGCTAGATTTAGTACGACAGCTGTACTTTTTTGACCTTGTTTACCTCAGTTTCATTTGTTTTTGCTTGTTGTATTTCTACCATTTGTTCATTCTGTTGTTTTTCTGTCTCTTTCATCCCTCTATTTCTCTCTCTCTCTCTCTCTCTCAGTGGCTTGGAGAAGCAGTCTTGAGGACTGGGCCGCTGAGGACTGGAGTGAGGACGTGAGTGAGATCTCCACCACACACACACACAGATTACACTGAACTTGGGTTAAGGAGCTGTGTTGTGATGGGTGATTATTTGGCCCCAAAGCTCAAAATCTCTCTCTCTCATTCTCCCCCCCTCCTCCCCCTCCCCACAGCTCTCCGAGACCAAAGTGTTCACCGCCTCTTGTGCACCTGCTACGGAGAACCACGTCACACCTGGCCAAAGGTGAGAGACTCATGCTGCACCAGACAGCTCTGGAGACACTGCAGTCATTTTCAGAAATGTCAGCACAACATTGAAACGTTGAAAAATAACACATTTGTCATCCTTTTTGATGATGATCCAGGTTGTTTTGTCAGTCTGTGTGTCTGGTGTCACAAAGTAATGATTATGTGTTGTTTTGAGGTGGTGGTTTTGGCGCTGTCTACGTCTGAGATGACAATGGTGTTTATGTTGTCTGTTTTGTGTCTTGGATGTCTGTTGTAGACTCATTAAGATTTACTTGTCTTTACTTTGTGTGTGTGTGTGTGTGTGTGTGTGTGTGTGTGTGTGTGTGTGTGTGTGTGTGTGTGTGTGTGTGTGTGTGTGTGTGTGTGTGTGCGTGCGTGCGTGCGTGCGTGCGTGCGTGCGTGTGTGTGTGTGTATAGTCTGGACCTAGCCTCTCTGCTGCAGAAGCCAACGGGCAGGGAGGAGGTGGGTGGTGGCCTTAAGGCACCCTCATCTGGTCCCCTGGGCCACAGCCTGGTGTTCACCAACTCCCACCACCACCCCACCCGCAACGGGGGCACCACACCGGGCACTGCCAGTTACGCACACGCCACCCTGGTGAGATGGCAGCCTCTTCTTACTGGCCTACAACATCCCCAAAGAGTTACACATAGTACCAGTTACCCACAGATTTTAATTATGTAGGCATCTTTGGGAGTGACAAAATACAAAGCTGTTGTAATGTATGATAGAATGGAATTCTATTTTTGGAGCTTATTGAACAGTGATTCAGCTGTGGAACATGGTGTTAGAAAAAAAAAAGCGCTGAAATGCTTGCTGTTTCTTCTGCCCTCTCTCTGTTTCTGCCTACGCTTGCAGTCGTCTGTGCTGGGCTCTGGTTTCGGGGAGCTGGGGGGTCCCAAGCTGGGCCAGTCTGCTGGTGCTCAGATCCTGGAGCAGCTGAAGGGACCAGGTCTGGGGCCGCTGCCCACGCAGCCACCACCCAGCAGCAGCAGCAGCAGCGCAGGGGCCAACCACAGCCCCGTGGTGGGAGGCCTGGGGGGGTCGGCAGGGTCGGCCGCACCCCCCTCCTCGTCCACCCCGGCTCCGTCGGCATGGGACATGAAGCCACCTGCGACGCAGAGCTCCATGCCGATGCCCTCGCAGTTCAGCCGTGAGTCTCTGAAGACACGCGCACACTCAAACACTCACACACACTCTACACAGCACACAGCATACTACCATCTTCAATACACACAAATGAGCTCTTGTACAGTAATGACCTCTACACACACATACACACCGACACAATAAGTATAACCTTCATGCACATGTGTTATGTCCAGGTGAGTTTAAGCTGCAGCCGGAGCCGTCTTTGGTGCTGAGCCAGCTGGCACAGAGGCAGACGCCAAGCGCCCTGAGCCACGCCAGCCCCCTCCCCCTGGCCCGGCAACCGCAGCAGCAGCCGCCCCAGCAGCCTCCGCAGCAGCAGCAGCAGCCTCAGACACCTACCCCTCCGCCAGCCACCTCCACCCCCGCCGGCACCCTGGAGCCCTTCTCCAAGCCGCAGGAGCCCTCGCTGCAGGCCCAGCAGACTGATGCGCAGGCCGTGGCCAACGCACAACAGCAGAGGCAGATGAAGACGCAGAAACGCAGGATACCTCCCACTTCCAAGGTCAGTCCGGTACCCGCCTGCCTGCCTGCCTGTCCTTTCTGTCTTTCAGTTTTTCGCCTCCTGTCTTGTGTCCTCACTCAAGGTCATATAACTTCATCTGGCCATCACTGCAAACTTCATCTGTATATGGCCCACCTTGGGTGTGTGGATTGGAAAGAACATGTTTAGTTCAGTTCGGCATCTAAAAGTCAGACATGATGACGACAAAAATTATATTGGGCTTGTGGCCGATCTCTGTTTTTCTGTCACTTTTACATCCATGCAGACATAACACAAAAAAAAATATTTTTATAATTTACACTACTTCTGGTCATGTATATTCCCACGTGAGATATCCGACAACATTACACCAGGGATTAGGAAACACAGACTAGATTAGAATGAGTTTGTCCTATTTAAAGACATTCAGCAGCTTTCCTAGTCAAATGAATCCACTGCTTCAGTCGAGACTTGAGGAAAGCACAGTCCTGCACTTCTGCTGCTGCTGAACTTGCATTAGGAAACAACGAGCAAAGCAGTTCCTCCTGGAAAAGTTCTCAACAGACTGTGTGTGTGTGTGTGTATGTAGATCCCCTCGTCTGCAGTGGAGATGCCAGGCTCAGCAGACGTGTCGGGACTGAACGTGCAGTTCGGGGCGCTGGACTTTGGCTCGGAGACGGCCCTGCCGGACTTCAGCGCGCCTGAGCCCAGCGTGAGCAGCGGCAGCAGCAGCAGCGAGGCACCCAGAGACCCTCCTGCTGTCAGTCAAACACAGAGCAGCCTCTACTCCAAACCCATCAGGTCAGTCACACACACACACACACACAAAGACTTGCACTCTTACACTATACACTCACATTCATGTTTGAAGCCCATCGCAGTAGGTAACTAAGTAGTATGTATGTAGTTAGAGCGTATTATTATAGTCATGAGAACTGAGCTCCTCATTGCTGTTGGATTGTGTGTCTGGGTCACAGTAATTCATTGTCAAATGCTATGCTATGTGCGATGTGTCTGACCTGTGAACCCCCACCCTGTGTGTGCGCAGTGAGTCTCTGACCAACCCGGTTCCCCTGCTGCTGCCCCTGGCCTCAACGGACAGCATTTACCCCTCGGCCTCTGTGCCGCTGCCCAGCCTGGCGCCCAGCATGGCACCCTCTCTCAGCACTCCCAGTACCGCGCCCGTTCCCTCCACCACCCCATCATCCTCCTCCGCCTCCTCCTCTTCCTCCTCAGCGGTTGCCAGCAGTTTTGACTGCGGCGTTGCCCCGCACCCGCGGCTCGCCTTCTCCCAGAGCAAAGAGGCCTCCGGCCCTGTGACGGTGAGTCTGATTGGTCCATCCCGGCATCTGTCTTTCTGTCCACCAGTGTGATTGGTCACCTTCAAACATTGAGGTCCTAGCTCTTCTCTGTTTGTGCTGATGAAGTGTTTCTTTTCTGTTCATGCAGAATGGTTTTAATGGTGTGAGGACATCCGCTGCTCTTGACTGTAAGTATAAAACACACTATAGCCACGTCCATGATGTTAATTTGATATGAAATCATATAAAATCTGACACATACAAGCAAATGTCAGACCCTTTATGGACTCTGGATCACTCAGGATAAGTCACACTCTTGTCAAACCGGCATCAGTGGGCAAAGGAAGTAATTAACCGCTACTTAGTGGCTCACTGCGTCCTGGGTCTGCACAATAGCACTTCAGACAGCGCTGAGAGCGGTGCTTGTTTCTCTGAACTGATTGCAATCTCGCTCTCTCTTTCGTTCTCTCTCATTCTCTCTCGCTCTCTGCCTCTCCCCTCCTCCTCTCTTCCTCCTCTCACAGCCACATCTGCGTCCTCCACCCCCAAACCGGAGTCTCCGTCTCTGGGCAGCACTGGCAGCGGGCCCCCCTCTGCCCCCTCGGCTATCCTGCCCCCCTCCGTGGCCCCCCACAGCACACCACTCTCCAGCCTGGCAGCCGAGCTGCCCTCAGCTAGCCTGCCCCCTCTCAGCAGGTACAACATGCGCAGACACAGAGGCAGAATACTGTAGAACTGGAAACTGTAGGTAGAATTTTAGTTAACTCACATAAACAACAGGATACATGGATATAAGCTCATGAAATATTTCATCCTGATAACAATATTGTAAATAATATTTTTGATTATGGCACCACTCTGAATGACTCAGGGATCGTGCTGTAATGTGTCTTTTGCAATGTCATGTTATTTAATCAGTCATCTGGTCTTGATGTCTTTGAAGGAACAATGTTTGTCTTCATAGGAAGTAAGTACAGGCAGCTGTTTTGAGTGGAGCATTCAGTGTGATATTTTCAGTTTAGATTGGCTTTGTTTAAAGTCTGTACAGGATCTCGTGTCATTTAAACTGAGTGTATAATCTGCTCATTCTGCACACTTGTCAAGCAGTGCACTAATGCACTAATCGTTTGTGTGTGTGTGTCGTCTCCTCCTTCTTAGTCATGTAAGCAGTGGCCACTCCTCTGTCTCAGCACTTGCTACCAGCTCTTCTCTCACAGTAAGTGATCTTTGTCTGCCTGCCTGCCTGCCTGTCTGTCAGTCAGACAGCCTGTACACACAAACACACACACACACACCCCAGAGCAAGAAAAAAAATCCTGCTGTCTGGTTTCCATGTCCTGATGCCACCTCTCTGTCTCTTTCTTTCCTCACAGCACTCCAGTGTTGACAGCGCCAGTTCGCTGGCGCCCCCCTCCTCTGTGGCATTCTCAGGGGCGCAGACGGCCGGCCTGCCCAGCAGCAGTGGTGTCAGTGGCAGCGGCTCCGTGGGTATCGCCAGCAGCAGCACCAGCCTGCACGGCTCCGGAGTGCTGGGCCTTACCGCCAACGGGACCACGAACGCCAATATGGCATCGGCCGTCAGGACCACACCGCTGTTGTCCTCCTCCACCAGTAAGCATGCCGCACGCGTGTTCAGGCCAGCCGTAAGCATGGCGCACATGTGTTCAGGCCAGCCGTAAGCATGGCGCACATGTGTTGAGGCCAGCCGTAAGCATGGCGCACATGTGTTCAGGCCACCAGTAGGCATGTGTTCAGGCCATTACTCTAGGCCATCACAGAAGGTCCCCATGACAGATAGAGAGGCAGCCTGGTGTTTATTATGCTTAGTATATACTTAAGCTGCTTGGCTATGTTTGTGTTCTGTGTTATGTTTGGTGTGTGTTTAAGAACTTGAATAGGCAGCAAGAGGACCATTGAAGTTCACTGAATGTGGTGTGTGTGGGATGTGAATAGCACATCTGTAGCATTCCAGATCAGATGGAAAGGCTGTGTCATTGTTTTGGAGAGGAGAGGAAACAAACAACCAAAGATTAGCACAAATTTTAACTCTCTCTCTCTCTCTCTCTCTCTCTCCCTCTCTCCCTCCCTCCCTCCCTCCCTCCAGGTAAAGCGCCTCCTAATCTGTCTCAAGGGGTTCCTCCTCTTCTGCCCAACCAGTACATTATGGGTCCTGGAGGCCTCCTGCCAGCATACCCGGTAACCACAGTTAGCTGTGCTCCGCATCCTATAATACACACACTGACCTCGGTTAAGCTATATTAGCACATAAAAAGGTATCTGTGCAGTATGCCTCTATAACTGATCTGACTAATCTACCAATTATGTATAACATGACACTGAATTTGTAAATAAGCTATAAGCTATGGTGAATAGACTAACAGAACTAGTTGTAGATCATTTGTATTTAAAATGCTCCAATGTGAACAGCTCCTTTTAGCTACATGCTGTTCTGAATTTTGTACATGGACCGTCTTTGAGAACAGCTGACCCCCCCCCCCCCAGTTAATGCCGTTGACTAGAAGGCGTGAAAGTTCAATGTACTACTCGATCGCACTAGGCAATGTGTGAACGTATTGATCTGTCAGACAGCTGCTGCAGCGTTTGGCTGTTGCACTGTATTGATTAGGAGCCAATTTGGTAAATGCATGCTTTGTGTGCAAGTCTGCTTAACTCCGTGTGTGTGTGTGTGTGTGTGTGTGTGTGTGTGTGTACACCTCATGAGTAACCTTCCCATTTTTCTTCCACAGCAAATCTATGGATACGAGGACCTGCACATGCTGCAGTCTAGACTACCCATGGTGAGTCCCTCCAGCTTTTGGCCTCCTTGGCTGCACTTGTTGTGCCGACTGGCCTCCCAGTGCTACATTCATCTTCTTTCCCAAGGATTGAGTAATATTTGCAATCCAGTGTTGCGTTCCAATTTTCAAAATCAACTGGACACAATAGTGCATAATTCTCTGCTGGGAGTCTTTGGAAACACTTGGATTTCATGTCTGTTTAATGTCTGCCTTGTGTCTCACCCAGTGTGTTTGTACTCGTTTGTGTGTGTGTGCGTGCGTGTGTGTGTGTGTGTGTGCGTGCGTGTGTGTGTGCGTGCGTGTGTTCGTGCGTGTGTGTGTGCGTGTGTGCATGCGTGCATGGCGGGGGGTGAAAGATCTGGACATAGGAAGTTGGGGGTGTTGATATTAAATCGAGGTTGCTGAAATAGAGGTGACTGTTTGTCCCTCCCTCAGGACTACTACGGAATCACATTCCCAGGCCCTGCAGCAGCTCTGTCCAGCAGAGACGGCAGCCTTGCCAACAACCCTTACTCAGGTACCCACTGGTTCCCTTTTCCCTCACTTAACCCTCTCCCCCGCCTCCAACATCTCCCACCATCCAGAGCAAGTTTGTTTCCCTGTCCTGTTGTCTCACTGCTGGATGGCGGTTGTCATTTTCCTCCTGCAGGTGAAGTCACAAAGTTTGGGCGGGGCGACTCCACCTCCCCGGCTCCCCCCACCTCCCTGTCGGCCGCGCACGCGGCTCCCCCCCCACAGGCGGCTCCGCCGCAGGCCCAGAGTGGCAGTGGCAGCGCGCCCCAGACGCAGGGCCACCACGCCGCCCAGCAGGCCTTCCTCAACCCGGCGCTGCCCCCGGGCTACAGCTACACGGGCCTGCCCTACTACCCCGGGGTGCCCGGCGTGCCGAACGCCTTCCAGTACGGCCCCACCATGTTCGTGCCGCCGGCCTCGGCCAAGCAGCACGGCATGGGCCTGAGCAACGCCCCCCCAGCCACGCCATTCCAACAGCCCAGCAGCTACGGCCAGCACACCTTTAGCTCAGGTGAGACCCCCCTCTCTGTCGCCATGGCCCTCAGTGCAGCACTAGGGGATTAACCTGTGTCCTGCCTAGAAACTCATTCAGTCAGGTTCCCTAATCATCCCCCACTGTGACTGGCTCTTTCATTCATTCCCTCTCTCTCCACCGCAAGCTGGTGTGTGGTGAGTGTTCTGGCTTAAAATGGCTGCTTTATGTCACCCAGGTGGGTGCCACGCTTTGGTTAGTGAGCACCCCCTTCTGTGGTAAAGTGCTTTGGGTGTCTTGAAAAGTGCCATAGAAATGAAACATGTGCTTTACTTGCCTTTCTCATTTCTACTCTCACATATATATATTAGTAGTTAACTTGAACACAGTGTAGTTATTCATTATGTGCTCTGGCTATCTGCAGTATGCTGCAGAGAGAACATTGTGGCATTAAGCTGGAATCTGTACTGACACATGCACGTAGTATGAAGGTTGTTTACTTGTTTGAGCTCATCTTATCTCTCTGCCAGAGTCTGCCAGCTGAACTAGACTGCACTGCCGCTGAAGTTTATTTGCTTTTGAAAGGGCTGTGGTGTTGTGTGGAAAGCGTGTGTGTGTGCGTGTGTGCATGCGTGCGTGTGCACCTTCAGTTCATCGTTTGTTTCTGGCACCAGGGTATGACGACCTGACACAGGGTCCGGCAGGGGCAGAGTACAGCAAAGGCTACAGCGGCTCCTCCCAGACACAGGCCAAATCTGCTGCCTCCGGCCCGGGGAAAGGTATGTGTCGCATGCACTCGCGCGCACACACACACACACACACACACACACACACACACAAAGATATGGTTGTATGTGCGTTTTGTGACGGGGTGACATGGTCGGCCATGTTTCTGCAGGTGTCTCTGTGACGTCTAGTAACTCCGGTGTGCCAGATATCAGTGGAACAGTTTACAATAAGACCCAGGTGAGCGACTGTGTACAGACACTGTCTCGTAAATACTGCCAGTCTCCTCAGCAGACAGACTCAGACTCATAAATCTAATTTGCACAACACTGGTGATGCTTGCAAATATATTTATAGACGGGGAGAGACGTAATGGAATAACAGTGTTTGCTCTGAACAGATCAGTACTGTTTGTTTAATAATGCCTGAAAGGAATGAGTAATGACATTATCCTCTCAAGCTAATGCCAGGATTGCCCTAAAGGTTTACTTTTTGAGAGCCCAGAAATGAATTAGCCAGCAGAATGGAATCACTGCTCATTTTGAGAGACTGAAGAATCCTGGTACTGACTGTCATTTAACAGAACAATCCTGTTCATGGCATGGCTTTTGTCACTATGAGCACCCTAAATCATTTTTCTTCTCTCTCTCTCTCTCTCTCTCTCTCTCCCCCCCCCCCCCCCCTTCCTCCCTGTACCTCTATCTCTCTCTACCTGTACCTCCATCTCTCTCTGCAGTCGTTTGATAAGCAGGGTTTCCATGCTGGTACCCCTCCCCCATTCTCCCTGCCGTCTGCCCTGGGGGGCACTGGGCCGCTCACCCCCGGGGGGGCCCCGGGCTATGCCCCCGCCCCGTTCCTGCACATCCTCCCCCCGCATCAGCAGCCCCACTCCCAGCTCCTGCACCACCACCTGAGCCAGGACACACAGGTAACGGACACACACACACACAAGCCCACCACGGTACTGAACAGACTGTGCACACACAGTAAGATACATAACAACACAGTCACACCGGCACTTTGAATAGTACAGCTGGAACAAGATGTGTGACTGTTTTGCTGTCATTCACTCTCTACAGCCACTGCCCTTAAAGCTGAGCCATGTCTTTGTGTGTGTGTCTCTTTTTGTGTGTGTGTAGGGTGGTCCGAGCCAGAGGAGCCAGTCCAGCAGCATGCAGCAGAAGACACAGGTCAACAAGTCCAGTTATGGCAGCTCCCCTTACTGGGGCAACTAAACGTGTGTGTGTGTGTGTATGTATGTGTGTGTGTGTGTGTGTGTGTGTGTGTGTGCACGTGTGTGCACACAGACATGTGCTATCAGCCACACCCACACCACACCACAGCAACCTTCGTTCAACAAAGGCTGAGGTGGATAGACCATTTCCATCGTCATGATGCACGCCTGCACATGTGCGCGCACACATACACACACACAGACACATATATACACACCCTCACACCACACTCAAAACAGATACATATATACACACTACCTTCTCCCTGTTGAGCTCTCATCTCCCCCCTTTTCAAAGTTTTGGCTGTTGTATGTAAAATATATTTATGTACGTATTTATACAGTATGCTATGTATTGGTAGGATATGAAATGTGGTCATCTGCATTTTGTTTTTTGAAGGATCTTTTTATTCATTTCCAAAAAATGGTTAAGATACAAGCAAAAGTCGGTGCAGAGAATCTAAAGATGAAAAAAGAATACAAACAACTGGCTGAAACTTTAAACAACCGAAGGTGAATATTATACTTGAATCAGTGATAGCATCATGAGAGACGGCAGTTATTTTTATTTTATTTTTTTGTATACATACACAGAAATTCTAAATGACGGTGTACATTATCGCAGAGCATCATCTTATTGGTGAAGCCTTTTTTTAAAGAACTCTTTTTGTATTTTGTTTTCTTTTTGTCCAAGCCCCTTCCTTCTGTTGGATTTCCAAACTGTTTTCTATTGAAAAATGTGGAGTTTTGGCTCCAAGTAGCCAAATGGATCCTCTGAATTTGTCCCCCCTGCCCCCCAAAACCCCCTCCTTTGTCGAATTTGGCGAAACACGTAGATGCAGTTTACGAATTCGTATCATTTTATCAGAAACTTTTTGGTTTTACCCTCGTCGAAATAAAACTAAAAACTGACCGGTACTTCTGTGTGTGTGTTTGTTTTTGTTCAACATTTCATACAGACGCTTTAAAATTCTCTTAAAAAGGTTTATTTCACAGGATTTATATACACACAAACATTATAAAAGAGCATGAATATCAGTCTCTCAACTCTTATTTGGACAGTTGAGATCAGGTTATGTGAAGCCACTTCTAACAACTGCTAAACATGTCACTGGAACCAGAATAGGTGTAGGTGTAGTTTTCACTCTCATGCAAGAGAATATTCTCTTGGGATAGGGCCCACCCACAACACTCCAGGCCCAGGTCAGTTTGTGGACGGGGTTGGAGAGATGAGCAGATCCTTCCTGGTCAGATGGCATGCCTGTGGGGTAGTCTCAAATACATCAGTGTCCTTATTTGACGCACCCTGCCGTGTCTGCTGGAGGACTTTGCATCAGCATCTTGATCATTCATTGTCATATCATGTGTACTTCCCAAATGCCAAGCATCTACACAGCCATGTGGAGTGACTCCATTCTATGCAGCAGAACAGAGACAACCCTTTTGCAGACTTATTTCATGCTGTGTTTGGGTTAGTAGTGGTGGAAAGAATCTACAACTATTGGCAGGATGGTGGGACTCTCACAGTTTCTTCTGGGCAATAAACTGTGAACGACCATATATATATGTAATTTCAGTCAAGAGCAGCCCTTTCAAAAGAAAATAACTGCAAACAACTTCAGTAATGAACAAGTCTACTAGGAATCGTCATATGCAAATACTGCAAAAAAAAATCCACATGGTTTAATTTGATTTTACACATACATATTACGCACATTCAGCCACCACACAATTTTATCACCGAGCGGTGGTGACCAAATGATCTGATGGAACATCCTTTAGATTCAAAGGCACAAAAGCTGGCTGTCGGATGGTGCATGGAAACAAACTGAGCTACTGTACATACACTGATATTTATAAAAAAAAAAAAAAAAAAAAAACCCTTAGGTATACCTTGGTCTTTTTTGGCCAAAAACTCAGGCCTGGCTCACCAGCCAGGATACTGAGAAATCATGACAAAGAAAATAAAAATGAAAGCTGTACAATGCAAGGGGAAGGGGGGGAAGTTCATTTCCTCCACAGCGGAGGTGTCAATTTCACTCAGCACCTTTTTTCTTTTTTTTCTTCTTTTCTGACACAGGTGCTGCTACTGGCTCTGCCTCTGCAGTGTCTTCTGGTGGCTCAACAGTCACCTTTTTCTTCTTTTTTTTGGCCGGAGTCGCCTCCACTCCGTTCTCTGAAGCGGCGCCTTCCTCCGCCGCTTCTGCCTCCTCCTTGATCTTTTTCTTCTTCTTCTTGGGAGTGGTCGTCTCTACGCCGTTGTCCGCTTCTCCCGCCTCCTCCTTGACCTCCATCTCCTCCGCAGCGGCTTCTTTCTTTTTCTTCTTCTTGGCCACCTTGGCCTCGCCGTTCTCCTGCTGAAGGGAAAGCCTGTTTAGTATACCCGGCATTTAGGAAAAACACTAGATCGAGCTGCTCCCCATTTGGGTCCTTTAGTTCTTCTGGTGCAACAGTTCAAGAACTCAAGCTCAGTCTTGGTAGTGTGCACTTGGTCATGGTGAATCACAGTCAAAGTATCATATTGTTTATGTTTTTTATTGTTTATGGATTTACAGAAAAAAGTGCAAAACACTTTGTAGTGTCCTATTCACTACAAAGTAGTGTCCTACTCACTTCAGTGAGCAGACCCACTGATGGGGCCTGTCAATGGTTCGGAGGAGGTTTTCTCTGGCACGGCACGTTAAGGGAGGGAACCACTGCAGAGAGTCCATTCCCATGTCTAGCCATGCACCCGTAAACGTGGAAACGAGGTCCACCCAAACTCACCTGTGATGAGGCCTCCTCTCCATTTGTCTTCTTCATCTTGGGCTTGACCTCTTCCTCCTCCTCGCCCTCGGCTGTGGAGAGCGCCTCCAGCTTCCTCTTCTCCTTTTTCAGGCGCTTCTTCTCTTTCTTGTCCAGCTTTCTCTTGATCTCTGCTGTGACCACTCCAGCCTGGGCCATGGGGCAAATCACAAAGGTTCACACATTATCTATATGACCACTTCCTGTACTACTTCCCTCAATAGCTTCCAACACTTGGATTAAAATGCAGTGTCAGGCTCATTAAATCAGTTTTCACCCTCATGTTTGTCATCAGGGTAGAGTTATCATCACTCACTGCTCCATCACCCCCACCCCTTTAAGTCCCACCCTGGAGTTCAACTGAAAGCAAGACCCAACAGTTCCTTCCTTCCCAAGCCAGCCACACACCTCTTGCACGGCCTCCTTCATGACGTCCACATTCTTGCGTGGCGCTTCTCCTGTCTCATAGAAGGCAAGCCTCTCCTCCACCTGGTCTCGGAGCTTATCACCAAACACACTGGTGGGCACCTCTGGTTGACAGGACAGAAAACAGGTTCAGTCTCCAGCATAGACCTGACTCATCAGGACACTAGACACTAGACCAGTTGTTTTTTTGCTCAGTGTTGAATGCTCAACATTCACTCCCTAGGGGTGATATGCTGTTGACGAAAAATATAGACATCATAGCAAATCAAGAACCCATACTGGTAATCATTTTGAGCACCAGCTAGTCAATAAATGTTGCTCACCAGAGAAGCAGTCGATTCGAGAAGCAATTGTGCACTTGTTGGCAAGGTAACGCGAGATGCGGCCCTTGTTCTTGGCGGCAGCTCGTCCAATGAATGTTGAGTGGAAGATCAGTCCATATTTGGGTGTGTTTCCTCTCGTCTTCAGGGCTCTACATGCAACATGGCATAGAGGTTACAAGCAAACACAATCAGATTACAAAAGCCCTTCATAGTTGCAGAGGGCTGCTCTTTATACGTCTGCTAAAAGGAGCTCAAGTGGGAGTTAAACCTTTGCTTCTATATCCCCTCTTTCTAAGTAAGAGTTCTCTACCTCTGTAAGCCCTGGGTAGTCACTCAGACTGGGGAGGGTGTGCGGTGGAAATAATGAGAGGGATCACTTTTAAGCGGCGGGATCAGAGTCCCGTCAGCCAATCACCCGTCTCGGAACCGCCCCCCGCCCTGCCATCACCGTAACTCCCTCGTCACCCCGCAGGGGAGGGTTGCCCCAGTACCTGAACAGGGCCTTCTCTGCGCCCAGGATCTGCACCGTGGAGGCCGGGTATTTGGCAAGGTTGGTCAGACTGCCAGCGTGGGAGATGAGACGTGCACCAACCTGTAAAGTAGCAAAGACATTATTCTCTAAGTATTCTCTAGTTATGGGTCTCCAAACCGTGGATAGGGGAGGGGGCAGAAGTTCAGTCTAATGGAAAAGTTGTCAGCACTGATTCTCAGTGGATTGACAGATTATTGAAACATCATGACTTCTTTTCCCAAGATCCCAACACAAACCATCTTGTGCAGTCATTATCAACAGAAACCGGCCAACTAAACAGCTACTCACCACATCCCCGATGAGTGCGGCCAAGTTGGGGGCAACCTGGGTCATTTTGGAACGCAGGTACTCCTGAAGCTCCAACCGGTACGCTGTCAATGACACTACACGACTGGAGAAACTCTCAATGTTGATCAGGTCAATGGGTGAGATGTCCATACCTGGAGAGAAGTTCAGAATATGGAGGCTATTTAAGTGTTCTTAATTTGACTTTGAAAACACATTCTAATGCACTGATATCAGTCAACTCAATATTTGTTCAACCAACAGTTGTTCAGGCCACAGTTGTTCAGTTTAATGGAAAGGTTGTCAGCACTGATTCTCAGTGGATTGACAGATTATTGAAACATCACGACATCCAGGCCAGACTCAAAAACTGACTCCGTGTGAGGAAAACCATGGGTCCCCTTACCCATGGAACTTCGGGAAGCGTCCAGGATGGCTTGGGCCTTTGCACTGTCCATTACGATCTCCTCTAAGGCCTCCAGGTTCTCCTCACTCAGTTCCTTCCTGTTCCCAATCAGCTTGGCCACGCGACAGTATGTTGAGTTGTCAGCTACAATCTTCACCAGCTCCGGGAAATGATAGCCATACCACTCACTGCCCCACAGACGGAATGAAAGCAAGAGACGTAGTTGAGGGAAATGCCAAGTTAAGCGCAGATGTACAACACCCAAACTGATGGGGGGTATCCCAGGTTAACACACCAAAGACAAGCATGCCAAACTGGAAGGTCACTGGCGAACCAATCAGTATAGGCTGTCTCCCCCTCAGGATGCAGTTTGCCAATAGGGATTGGGCAGAATGCTCCTGGGGCGGGACTTGATGTCCCTCCTTTTTCTATACAGTCAGGGCTAGTTAGGGCCTCTGGCTGTGGTAAGCACTGGGAGGTCTACAGGGGGCGCTGGAGAGTAGACATTTTGCTCGACCAATGGAAATCAACTCTTGGAGCTGCCTCATGAAGAGCTAAGGGAGCTGACCTAGGATCAGTTGGACCAACCATTAAGGACATCAGAAACAGAACTACTGATCATAACTCAGCTCAGAAGCCCACAATGCCTTCTAGAAGACTCCTGCTGGGACTAAACTGGTCAGCCATCAATTGCAATTGACTTGAAACAAATCAAAAGCAGGGGTGGGGGGTTACAGTTGGGTACGCTCATTCTCCAAGTAGGATGTATTGATTTCCATCTAAACAAGATCGAGCTAGATGAATACTTAGCAGCACCAGTGTGCAATCCACACACCGCAAACAGCGCAGAGCGCAACGCAAGCAGACACACCCAAGCTTTTTTTTTTTTTAAATGAATGATACAAACAACCCAAAACTACTCAGTGCTGAGTAGACGGCAGATTTGGCACACAGGTGAGTTAGAATTGCATCAAGACCCATTTGACCCACACACATGCGTAAAAGAGGGAGAGTGCTTACACTGACTGGCCCCACAGCAACACTGCAAAGTTACAAATGAAGGAAATACTCTGAGATGAAAATTATACTACAAGCCACTGAAAGTCTGCTATCTAGTGGGATATAATGATCTTTGGAATGGTATTTCCCTAACCAGCTCAAAAGTGTGTACTTATAACTGAGACAAGTACCTTGAACGACAACTAAACTGGCAATTGGGACATTTCAGAAGTATTTCCTTCATTTGCAAAAACAACCAATGCCACACAACACAGACAGGCAGCGCACACTCAAGAGCAGGCCAGCATACCGCACACGCATGGAGAAGGTGTTGATGTCCTTATCCAACTGGTCCAGCAGAGCGATGGACTGGATGATCATGTTGTCGGCTCGGTTCACATTGAACTTGACCTTGGCTCGCGAGTAGCTGTGGCCCAGACCCAGCTGTGCTTTGGAGGCCGCCTGTGCGGTCAGGCCACGCACCAGGGAGTGGAAGTGCAGACGCACACCTGTAGGAATAACAGAAGCTCTCTTTACAAACGCTTGTAGGAAGAGTGGAAAGCTACAAAGCAAACCTAGGCCATATATGGCCACAGCATAGAAATTAGTGTTAATCTGCAAAATACCTGCCTCTTCGATAATTTAATCTGATAATGGACTCACATCTTTGTATTATATAATTTGGCATTTTATGACCGGTCTGTTCAGCTTTTCAGTATGAAGCATCAGTGTTCAGTTCATCTGATAACATCATAACAGACCCGGCATATCCCAATTTGACACCAACCAATAGCCTGTGTTAAGGGCTCACCTCTGATAATCTCAGCCACCACACCACCCATCTGAATGGAGAGGTCCAGTTCCTCCTGAAGTGCGGCACCCACTTTAGCATCTGCCACACCTAGCACCGCTTTGTTTTTACCACCAGAGGGCAGATTTGTTTCCAGGAAAAGCTTAAGATCTGCATGCACAACTCCTGAAACAGATGTTTAATGATCTTTGTGAGTGGAGAGAACCCAATACTTCAAATACAATACATATGTATTTAAATTCTGAGCAGCCCATTTCATCACCTGGTGATCATTTGGGATTGATGTTTACTTTCAAAAATCTTCATTCTTTTCCCCTTTCAGAAATCATGCACACACAGCAAACCTTTAATATTATTCCTTTACTATTATCGTACCTACCTTCAGAGATTGCGTTGATATTCTCCAAAGCAGCCTGTGCAGACTTGAAAGGGAAGAACGCAGCTAGCTTCACTACATTGTTGAACTTGCCAATGTTCAGAACGCTTTCCTCCACCTGAAACACAAGTGGTCATCTCCTAAATATATCAGACTACTTTGCGGCATTACAGAAAAACAGAACATAAATGTAAACCAATACGCAACACACCTGAGGTAGTAGCATTCCAATCTCTTCGACCTCTTTGACGGCGAACAGCGCATAACCCGCTGCATGTTCAAATAGCACGTGCAACAGCACCTGTGGGAAAAGATGGCTGGTTACTTGTTGCTCAGTCCAATGGCTGACTATCGCCATTATGCCGACAAGTCTATAGTCTGAAGAAACGCATCTTGACCTTATTTAACACACGTACACACGTGTCAACCTTAGGCCAGCTGCCACTCGGCTACTGAGGTTAGGTTACCTTCGCACCACGTGGTAAGTACATGCCGTCTCGTGCCTACACAATCGAACCCATTAATTTTGGAATTAACTTGTCAGATTCCTTTTGCTTGTGACCAGCATGCCTAACACTTAAGAAAATCGGACGCCCATGTGTTTACCGGTTGGCTAAATCTAGAAACACAAGTTCTTGGCTAGGCTAGCTAGCGGGGCGCGGGTTAGCACCAGGATTGCTTTTCCATCGTGCATGCCTAAAAGACCACGTGTGTCCAACATCAAGAACTTAATTAAATGCAGAAAATGCAGAGCCAAAAAGAACACTTCGCTATATACAAGACATGGAAGTTGTTTACCAGCATAAAATTAATGTATGTAGCTTTAAATGCGCATCAGTGAAATCCTATCTGTCTAAACGTTTCTCAATCGAGGCCTAGCTCCTTGCTACGCAACTTGGTCCTTCCTACAGCAGCCAACTTGCAGAGCTAGCTTAAGTGAACTGCGCCGCAACATCAAATCCTCATCTTTGGCAACAATAATGCCAAACAACTGTTTTTGGTTTAAATCTATATATTCACCATATGACTACATCAACACCAAGAGAAAGAACGAGTAAAATCTGCAAATTGCAGATAATGTTAACCTAAGCCAGCTACGGAAAGTTCGCAATGTGACCACAGGATTTGTTGAGAGAAATCTATTCAGCTCATTCTGTGACTCTGCGATTACTTTAAATTTGCTCATAATTGCATGTCAAACTGTTATGTACTGACTGCTTTACTAACGAGAGAATAAGATGATCCTTCTTGAAAGCAAAACGCTTACCATTTTTGAGAATCTTGTGCGACACACCACAGTGTGTTCGCTAGGCGATGACTTCTACAGGAAAGACTCCTGAGTGCGAGCACGCGGCCACATGACTTTAACAATTACGTATTTATCGCGAGACTTTTGATCGCCCTCTGCTGGTAGTTGTCCTCAAATCCCAAAACCGGTAGAAATTCTGAAGAGATTCATTCTTCATACACTTGAATCCAGTTTATATTTTTTTCATCTGATCTATCCAGTTAAGCAAATATTGCAAAAGACTCTGTTTGTTTCTCTGAAAATACGAATTCTCCTTTCTTTTGTGTAGCCTGCTGTGTGTGTGTGTGTGTGACATTTACTTTTCACAACACACTGGCAACTTTTTTGTAGAATATTTCCAAAAGGAGAATTAAAAATGTTTAACTCCTCTTAAAATTACCTAAATGGTCTTTTATCATTCACATCCATTAAAGATGCTGCTGCTTCAGCTCATTCACTCATGACAGAGTCTTGGCTGTTTGTTTGGTATCCAAATACTCTAGTGCAGGATACACCTGGAGTGTTATGATAGGAACATGTGTGTCAGAGCTGTCTTCCACAGAGAAATGCATGTAGGGCCTTGGAGAGTATGATGCCGTTATCTCCTCTCTGCTGTTGTAAACATCTTTGTTGTCAGGATACAACACTGAAGTATGTAATTTACATGGGCATATTCTAATCTACGTTTAAAAACACATACCTCTCAGGGCATGCATACTGAGAAAACACACACCTCATCACTGTATTTGAGTGTTTAGGAACAGCTTGTTCCTTTATTAACACACACACACACACACACACACACACACATACACACACACTTTCTCTCAGCACATGTGTGTGGATTAAGAAATGAAATAAGTACCATATTTTTTGGCAGGGCCAGTGTCTGAACTCATGAATTTGTTTTCATTGTTAGTCTTAGTCTCCTGGGTGACTTCACCAGGTGCAAGACTACTTTGGTCCAGATGTTTTGGGAGGAAGTATTTTTCTTAGCACTTCAGTACTTAGATAGGAAGTGATTTTCTAACCTTAACATACACATCTGTTGAAGTTCTGGTCAGTTTAATTTTAAAGTTATTTTCATAACCATTGTGAAAGTGGCATAAAACATCCAGTGCAGCTTCTGCACAGATATGATGCTGGGAAAAAAAACTTTAAACATAATTGTGCAAATGTATTGCTGATTGAACATCAAAATAAGCCTGGTGTAAATTTTGAGAATGCACTTAATAATTTAATTTCTCTACACTGCGTTACACTATTGCACTTTCAACTTAAAATAGTGCAGATTCTATGTTAGCAATATGCACTCCTTGTTTGTTCTTTCATTGAGTTGTAGCCTGAATGTTATCCTCTTTTGTAAGTCGCTTTGGATAAAAGCGTCTGCTAAATGCCTAAATTTACATTTACATTTACATTTACATTTAGCATTTAGCAGATGTAAGTAAATGTAAATGTAAATGTAGTCACAGCAGGCACCTTAAATGTTTCTGAGGGACTGACATGGTAAATTTATGGACTAATTCTACATTTAATGCTTATTCTTCATGGACTTTTTCACTTGCCCTGTATTTCACATTGTTTATTTTTGCTTAAGAAATCTATCCAGTGAATTCAAAAGAAGCTTTACATCATGTCCCAGAAGCCTAGTTTAATCAGCTCAAAGGCTCTGTCTTCAAATCACATTCAGTGCCTTAAACATCTTATCTCAAGTACAGCAAATGGCACAAGGGGCAATAACCTAAGACTAAATTCCTGAGATGTGTCTGTTTCTGAGAGCTGAAAAGAGAGCCGGGAAGCACTCTGGAAGTGCCGACGTCAGAGACGGACAGCTCCGGACTGCCATGAGGACTTTCCCTCTATAAATACCCAAGAGACACTGCCAGAGTCAGAGAGACACCTCCACGCTTACCGCACCACCTGAGCTCCACACAGAGGATCGACTTTGTTTAAAGCCCACACCTACAACAGGTGAGGATGGACATCCGCCATCTCTCTATCTCTCCCAGGATGGCTGGAGAACAGCATCTTTCTGCAGTGCTCATTTGATCCTTTTTATATTTTCTTACTTTCTCTGTGACGTGTTGTCATGCGGTTTGTCAGTTGCTTGACCTCTCTTGTCAAGACCTCCTTTATCTCAACACACTGTGTTCCTGTCTCTGTCTGGAGAAACTCATGCATGGCCTCTTTATCTCAGCTCTCCTTTACAATCTCATACTTGTCTCCCACTTGCAATTTCAAAACAAGGTTCAAAACTGTAAATATATGCCTGTGGCTTCATAGTTCATTGGTTATGGAGATATTCATTTGCACTGTGTACATATACAAACATGTCTGTAATAATGTTTTTGTTTGTGTGTGTGTGTATGTGCTACAGGAAGTGAAGATGCGTGGTGCAGTGTTGGGATGCCTGCTGCTGGTGTGTGCCGTGCTCCTGCTTATCGAGCAGGCTGAGGGTCATGTGACCTTTTTCAGTCCCAAAGAGATGCGGGAGATGGTGGAGGTAATGAGCAGGACTCCCCCACAGTGATGGCATAGGGCATATATGCATTTTATGCATTATGCATGCAGCACATACACACACACATACTGCATGTCGTGCATGTAATTTGTGCTAGTACAATCTACCTTCACAAACACATATCTCTAAGCATATTGCACAGCACACCCATGCCATTTCTGTGTCCACGTGTGGACCATTGGTTACAGATAGTGGTGTTTCCTTTGATGTCAAGAACATCTTCTGTGTGATGTCATAGTGCATAGCAATCCATATATAAAAGGTCTAAAGCAAATGTTCGAAGGCAATCAACCCACAGCCCTGTTGTTCAAGGTAGCTGTTGGTAGGCATAAAAACAAGATAATTTGATAGAACATAGACAGAATAGTGAAACAGCAGCCAACGCTAACTGATGAGGGCAAGCAAATTCACCCAGTCTCAATGTCCGCCCTTACAGACCCATAGACTTAAATGCATTCTCATGCAAAGTTTGCGGGGGTTTAAGGGGTGTCCCGCTGCCTGAAGTGTGTGACAGTTCAGTTGCACCCTGTCTGGGTCCTTTCCTTAAGTCAGCATCACATGCAGACTTTGCTAAAGGGAATTACCCACAGTTCATAGCATTGTGACATGAAACAGCGGAGAAGCATGGAAAGGTCAAAAAAGCCTCTGTAAACAATTTACAATTATCAAGAAAGAAACATAAGCGTGGTTGCAACGTGACTTTAGTGTTGTTAATTAAACTATTTATTGCAGGTGGTGTCCCAAACATGCAAAGGTCTGTGAGGGCTCAGGTTTTAGCTCCCAGGGAGGCATTGATATTCAGCCAGTGTTTCAGTACAGTTCCCATTCAGTTTGCATTAGCTGCCATTTCGCTAATTCGGTCTGTGTTGATTACATTTTCTCGTTCTTATTACAACTGACAGCACTCACCAACCTCAAACTGTTGCTTTCCGGACTCTTGCTTTAATGATGCTCTCCTGTGTCACAGTGGGCATTGACACCAAATCCCTGAAGTGCAACACAGCAGATACACCCTCTATGTGGCACAGTGCACACATGTTTATACAGCACACCACACCCAAAACAACACACGGATCATACACACAAGAGACAAAAATTGGTGATATCCATGCTTGATTAGATCTATTTGTGTTTGCCATACGTTCTCTTACTGTCTCTGTGAATAAATGTATTGGCTCATTATGTTTCCAATGTTACATTGCCCACCTTACTGCAGCAGTCTCATACATGGTGTTGATGGTGTTTTTGTTATTGCGTTTGGACATGATGCTGTGTCTGATTGTTGATGGTTGTGTTGCTCTCTGCTCATTTGCTCGTTTAGAAAGCAAAGCAAAAAGGGGCCCGTTCAGAAGATGGCACCCCTGAGGAGATGTCAGTTCAGCCTCTACCACAGGTTGAGGAGCCCCAAGCCCAGGTGAGAATGTGTGTGTGTGTGTGTCTGTGGTCAGAGAGAGAGTAAAAAATCAGTCATGAATAAAATCATTGTTAAATTTGTCCACGGTGTAAATTCGTTCATTGTTATTATGAAGGCCACTGAGGTTGAGATCTCTATCAAACTGACTGCTGAACAGCTGGAGCACGTAACAAAGGAAGTCATAAAGGATGCACTGGAAAATGGAGGTAGGCCACCTGATATACTGCACATCACCAAACTTGACACTAAACATACTTACTATACTACATACCATCAGACTTAGTATGTATACTTGTATAACATACTTACATACTTCTCACTTCCTTATCATAACCACACACACACACGTTAGAGAGAGAGAGAGAGAGAGCGAGAGCATACCTGTGATCTTTCTATACTTTCCTGGGCAGCTGCTTGATGAGAGATTGGCTTTGGCCCCTGTCTACAAACTGCTGTCCATCTGTCCATCCATCCATCCATCCCCCCATCATGAGCTCATCTGGTGTCCTGTGAAAATAATAAATAAAGATGTTATCATTTCAGCCCTGTCTCATGTCAACTAATCTCATCTCAGGTCATGTCTCATTGTCCATTCAGACTCAAAGACCACTACTGGATGTCAGAAAAACAGAACGGCAGTTTCTTAAATACTATTGCATTGTGCATATTTTTATGTGTTTACATATTTACAGCATTTAGATGACACTTTTTTAGTGGTAAAATACTAGGCTACATTTTGGCATAGGTATTAGTTGAAATAACAATAGTAATAGCTTAGCTAATTAATAGCTAATAGCTAATTAATTAATAGCTAATTAACTGCAGTTTCTTAAGCACTACTTCGTAATGCATCAGAATTAGACTGTAATTAAATAGGAAAGAATGAAGAATGTAAGTGCTCTCACCTGTACAGCCTGTCATGGGTTAACCTCATAGCTGATAACAATGTCAGTGTAGAAAACTGCATTCTTTTAACTAGAAAAGCACTCGGAGAGTGCAGACCTCCACCAAGGCAATGTAGGGTCACTGACATAATACAAATTCCTGACGGTGTTTTAGATCACCACCAAAATTTTATCATCTGTTTCTTGTCCTAATACCCACATGACTTCAAGTTATTTTGTACAGAGACAGACAGATAGACATACATATAGACAGATCAACAAACGGCAAAGAAAACATAACCTCCTTGGCAGAGGTAATAATTAATCCCAAATTCAAAACGCAACAGCTGAGGGATTATGCTTTGCCACTTGGGGGTGCTGTGGCACATCCCAAACACTTGAAGAGTAACTGCAGCCCTACTTTATGTTTCTGAAAAAGGCTTCAAAATGATGGGGAGGCTGTGGGACTCATCGGAGAGGCTGTTGACAATACAATACAGTTCTGTCTGTCAACCAGTCCTATCCAAAAAAAAATTGAAAAGGCCAAAAGGAAATGTGACATGGAGTCTTATTTCAAGCTTCAGAGGGTGCAGGCAGTTATTTTTAACCCCCCAAATAGAACAAAATTTCTATTCCAGTTTTTTTACTATTAAGGTGATTTGTATTGCTGGCATAAGTGTTTTTCACCACATATTCTGTTAACTGCTACCTAAAACTCTTTCTGGGTGCAATCACTTTTGATGGCCAAAGTGATTCTGGACTCTCTCCCAGTCGTTTCCTGTGAATCACATGTGGGACACAATCACATGAGGAGAGAAGGTATCATCCTTCAGACAACTTAGCATTGAGGGGACAGGGTCCAGTACATCACACACAGCAGCTTTATTGTTAACAAAAAAACTTCCCTTGATAAATTTGACAGGAAAATGCGCAAAATAATACATTTGTATCAAATGTAGCAGGGCAGTACTTCCACTAAATGGGGCATGTAATGTTAGTTTTGAGAGGCCCCTATATGCCTTTCCTGGTAACTCACATCATGTTTCATACATAGTTTTCCAGTATCTGTTGAATCTGTTATGCCTGTGGTGGGTAGACCAGTTGGAGAGAATAAGGAGAAGGAAGTGTTATAGTAAATTGAGCAATAGTAAGTAGCATTTTTAGTATGGCAAGTAGCTGTGCTCTTGGGATACCTCTAGACGAAATAATGTGCCAACACCCCATATGGTTAAGGGGTTATTATAAGCTTAGAGCTACAAGTTAAATGGAGGAAAAAGGGTAGGAGAGAGAAGCTTTTCAACAAAGAAATGTGTGAAGTGGTCAGAAGGGTTTAAATCTACAAACTGAAGTGGGGAGAATGATGGCTGTCAATTTGGGCTCCTCTTGAGCTTTGTTTGTCTGTTAAATCTTATGTTTGTTGCATGTGACACATCAGACCGCAGCCAGAAAACAGGTTTAAGATCAGATCATAGAACAAGATAACAGGAAAAAAAACTGTTGTTGTGTTAACACATTTCCTCACTCTCACTGTCAAACGGGTAATAAAGTATTCATGTTTAAAAAATAAATGCATCACTTCTGACATCAGCATTTGACATCATAGTTACCTCTTCTCTCTGGAGAGTGGGAATTAATCACTGAGTGCTTTCAAGCATTCCCTTCTGCAGTGCACATAAATGACATATTCTACCTATCCTTCATTAAAGCATTAACCTTCATTGTCAGCAATAGGCACAGTTCAATTATAGCTACAATATGAAATATTACAAAAAGACTTTGAGCCCTAACTTAAATGGCAAACAGAGTACAAGGCCAGGCAATGTATCGTGCCTCATTTCAAAAGTAACATTATTGAACATAATTGAACTTTAGACACTGCTCTATGTCCATCACTTAAAGTAGGACCCTAGATGTTTATTTTTAGTCTTCAAGGCTGGAGGTTGGAATGTCACCATTGACCAAGGACAAAGTCATAAAGTCTGTGGAGGTTAAAGTTTGGAGGTGAGTCTCTCGCAAAACTCAAAGCACTTGAGAGCGAGGGCAGGATCACGAGCTGTTGGCGAGGGCAGCACCAGGGTGCAGTCACTGTCAAAATACTTCCCAGAGATCCCCTCTGTCTCCTCGGCTACAGCACAGTATATAGTGCTGACAGCCCCCTCTTCAGAGGTCTGACACACACACACACACACACACACACACACACACACACACACACACACAGAGTTAGTATGTCTGTTTCTTATCTACTTCTAAAGAAGGCATGTGTAAGGTCAAAGTTATTGGGAGCTAATGCTATAAACACAGTGGAGACAACAGACAGAACAGAGAGATAAGTCACCTTGAGCTGAGACAAAACACAACAATGTGCATGAGTCACAAACATATCACAGTTCCATCAAACACACCATAGATAAGACACATCACACACACACACACATTGACACATCTCAGGAAAAGCCAACCTTCTTTTAAGTCAACCACATGAAACTCTCGAAACTCTATGGTAAAACTGGCTTAGCACAGCAGTCCCTGAATCACCAACTATTAGTACACTAGTATGACTAGATTAAATTGACTGCTTGATAAGATTTCAGTCTGTAATTCTAGCTATATTTGAGGTTGATTGACAGATGACAACAGGCTGATGTCATGGCTTACCTTGAAAAAGAAAAATCCAACCAAGTTAAAGATGAATCGCACCACCCAGCTATAGTGCCTCATCACCTCTGTCATCACCACCCCCGGGTGCAGAGAGTTTGCCGTCACATCTGATGCACATTAATATACACAATCATAAACACATCCAGTCAGGCAGAGCACAGCACACAGATTTACGCACAGAAACACACATACATAATGGAAATTACACATATATACATATTTTAACAAATTTTTAACAACTGATGTTGACAAAATCAGCAGTATACAGATAACATCTTTTCTAAACAACACAAAAAGAATACCACGTTTTAAGCCAAAACTACTCTTTGGGAGGTATCTGAGACGAGCAGTTTTGGGTGAAACCAGTTACCTCTATTCTACTCTTCTCGGGAACCCTGGGAGTGGTACTGAGCTACACATTGACAGTAATTCCACGCCTTAGCTGTGGTTCCTGGGAGACTGGTTTGTGTTCAGCCACAGGTGTGTGGATTTACCTGTGCCTTTGAGACGTCGGGCGAGTTCGTTGGTCCACAAGATGTTGTGCAGCTTGGTGTGGTTGTATACTTCATCCATGCGGTAGACAAGGTTTTTGCCATGAAAATGTGAGAGGTCCACCTTCCCCCGCCAGTGGTTGACAGATGACACATTGACAATACGGGCAGGAGCTGAGCTCTTTATACGGTCTGATACACACACACACACATGCACACACACACATCACACATTACACATCATCACACATCTTCACAAAACGTGGACCTGCTGCCACGCCTTAAGCAGAACAATTTAAGTCACCTGAACAGTCAACTGAAGCAGAACAGAAGACAAATATGGGACTACATCAGTGAGCCTCTGTCTGTCCCAATACAATACAATACAATTTACATTTAGCAGACGCTTTTATTCAAAGCGACTTACATTTTGTCAACTATCAATTGTTCAGGGCCAGTCTCCCCTAGAGCAACTTAGGGTTAAGTGCCTTGCTCAAGGGCACAATGGTGGCAGCTGGGATACGAACCAACAACTTTTCAGGCCACTTGCATGCCAGCCAGGTTCTTGAACCGCTACCACCGCCCACTGTCCCATTGACTCTTGGCTTGTTTCGGTATTTCACAGTAAACAACACAAAACAAAAGTAGCACACTGGGACAGAGGGAGTGTGAGAGGACCTACCCAGTAAAAGGTTAGTGAGGAGAAATGGTCCAACATGATTGGTTGCAAAGGACACTTCCAGCCCATCTGCTGTAATCTCTTTAGGCAAACCTACACACACACACACACACACACAAATTAATGAAATACATATCCAAACATACAAAACATTGTGAGATTCAGTTATTATTCACAATCCATCACCACATCAGTGCTTCTAATCATTATTTTGTTTTCCTTTTAACCCAACCCTTCCTGGTTCTGCCTCTCACCACCTCGGTTAGCCCCAGAAATTCACTTCAACTCAATCTGTCAGCACCTGGTAAGCCTTAACTCTTTGATGTTGAACTGCTTAAGTTAGCTGGGTGGTGAATGACTAACATAGCGATGTCTGTAATTGCCACATTTGGGCCCTCTGAGCAACCTGGGGTTATATCTGCACTGTTGTTTTGCTGCTGTGTTGCAAATAGGAGCCAGTTATGCAGACTTATGCTCTGTGCCTGCAAAACTTGGCTTGGAAAAAAATGACTTTTCCCCCTTAGCCATTTTATCCTGTGCGCACAGAGCTGCAGGCTAAATTGCCACACATCAACATAATACAACAAGCTGACAGCACTGAGTGAGTGGCAGCAGGTAACACCGATCCAGCTTGCCTCCTTCTGAGCTAATAAACCATCACAAAACAAAGAATAAAAGTGAAACAGAGGAATAAAAAGAGTTTTTGGTTTAGCCATTAGGCTATTGGTATTTTTACAGATCTCTGTTGAAAGACATTCCATGCTGCTTTATGGGACCCGCTCTGCTTTCTTCTTGGTGTTTGTTTGGAAGACTACACACACACAGGAGGATAGAATGCACTCAGACAAAAGACAAGGAATTGTATAGACCACATGACAGATGGAGCGGAAGTATGGAAAACGCCTTACATCCTGTTACGATAAGTGTATTACCACATGATGGAAAAAATAAATGCTGACGGAGAAAGCTTTAGTGATGTCACATGTCAATTAAATGTGTCAAAGCTCACTGTCCTCGCATGCTGTGCTGTCTCAGACAAAGTCAGTAGACAAAGCATGTACTGAGGCCTGTGTCTCTCCATTGGGCTTTGCCCCTTGTGGGTTCCATCCTCTCACCCTCGCTACACACACACACACGCGCGCGTAAACACTTACTGCATGTTAGCCCGACTTACTGTCAGTCATTTACGTCATATAGGGATGACCATCCCAAATCATATGGAAACCCCAGTCACATGGAAATTGAAAGGCTTGTGGTTAGGATATTACATCATCCCTAGACAATGCAGCCTGGCTGTACCACTAGTCTCACTCTGCAAATGCACAACTAAAACCAAAGTAGTTCTGAAAAGATTGTTGCTCCCCTTGCTTGTGTAATGAATGCCAGCTAGCCTTGCTGTGCGAGTCGAATGTTGGACTGTGTGCAATGACCTTGGTTACAGTGGTGCCATGACTCAGATGAGAGTTAGGTTTAGAGGGTGAGTGTGATGGATGACAGCCAGCTGTGCATGAAGAGCATTAGTAACATGTTTGAGCCTGGGCCTGGACGACGTGGGATGACGTTGGTTACACTGCTTGATTGCAGAGGTAGTACCTGAGGCTCCTGCATTGTTCACAAGGATGTGGATCTCTTTTTCCTCCTCTAGGATGGTGGCGGCGAACTCCCGTACGGACTGCAGCGAGGACACGTCCACCAGCCGCAGGTGCACGTCCGTGTTCCCGCTCAGCTCTCGGATCTCGCGCATGGCTGCGTTCCCACGGGCCTCGCTCCGACATGCCATGATCACACGTGCACCCCGCCGCGCAAAGTCTAGGGCAATGAACTTCCCAATGCCTAGATTATAGGAGAGGGGGAGTGGTGAAGGATAGCAAAACAGGAGATACAAGTAATCGTTTGTGAGGAGAAAAATAGACATAGTAACAGAGAGCCCATTAGGAGCGGTCCCTTTCTGGGTCACCAAAATCTTTGCCAGGAATAATGTTATGCAACTGAATAATATTATATAGCAGACAAGTTCAGAATCTGAGAAACACTTTGGAAAAAAAATTACCACTAACATATCAAGCACAGTATTTAATGTCAATTTGAAAAAGAGCAAACCATCTTTAATAATAATTGTAATCAACTCCCTTGTGGGCTCGGTGAACTTCAGTGAGTCAAGTCATCATCATAGCCAATACATATGTTTGAGCCAGGGTACAAACTTCACATTTGCTCTTCCTCTGCCCCTCAAAGCCAGTGGTTAGAAACAGGCAAATTAATTTGGCTCATTACTGAAACATAACAAATCAACTACGGCTTTTGAACAGACAGACATCAGGCAAAAACCAACATGCAGACTATTCATCTTTATATATGCAAATCACACTGAGATGAGATGAAGTAAATGTTTTGTGCCCCATTCTACTAAGTGAGTCGTACATCTGACTGAGCCACAACAGTCAGAAGTGAATCTGGAAGCACTCATAGGTTGTTATGTAAGGAGCGATGAAAAAAAAGGGGTAGACATCTGGACTCCATCCGGACCTCTTTGTAGGACTGCGCATTAACTTTACATGTACACAAAACTCTTTCCACTTTCTCTGCCACAGATACAGGAGTACACAGGGGGAGAAGGGGCAGAAACACAAACACGTTCACAGGCACATGCAAACATCTAGAAGCACGCTACTATATATGCCCCCCACCCCCTCTACACACACACACACACACACACACACACACACACACACAACAGACACAAACACACGTGCTTACAGTTTCCTTACTAATGTCTTATGTCCACGTTGTCTTAACAACACTGTCAAGGTCACTGCTGAAGTGCCTAGAGAAGCCACGTCTTATGAGGGGACTCAGAGCAAATGTTATTCTTGTTATCTTGTTGCTTCCCATGCATTGCCATTAATATTACCACAGAAAGAAGAATGAATGCAAACGGCGATGTTACACATGAAAACTACATAAATAATGATTACGCTGTTAGGAACACCATCCAATCCCTTGCAAATGAACAGTAGAAGAAAATGTTTTTCCATAGGCTAACTACACACACACCGGATTAGGCTGTAATGGTTGCAAAGGGGAAGTTAATTGTAACCCTGTTACAAAAGCCCTGGGAAGTTAATTGAAACTAACCTGTATTGGCACCCGTGACAATGGCCGTTTTCCCCTTCAGCTCCACTGTGCACGCGCGTGGGTCCCACGAGCCTCTCCGTTGAGATCGGACAACTAGTCCCAGGATAATTGTGGAGATCATCCATACCGGGCTGTACACGATGTCACTCAGTTGCCAAGTCATCCTAACCAGTTGTTCTTGTTAAGCGCCAGCAGAACATGAAGTCCCACGACCGCACGGGATCGAGAAAGAGAGAACACAAAGTAGAAATCCGTAAGGGCGCGCGCTACAATGGAGAGTCCAGGGGCTGTAGTAATAATCCCTGTCTGTCATATTTTCCTCCCCCAAGTGGTGACAAACGTGAACAGATATTGGTTACTTATTACCCCCATGCATTGACTCATTGACTTGAAACAACTGGAAGAATACAGTACTGAAACACAAACTGACTTTTTTGTTTAACCCAATCTAATTCAGATGCTGTCATTGAAACAAGCTAATTCTTTTACTGGAATTGTATCCACAGATGAATTCAGGTGTTTCAACAAATGGGGTCTAACTTCGAGGTGTTAGGGCTTATCAAAGATATAAAGTGAAAATCAAGGCTTCTGCTGTTTTTGGAGAGAGGAGTTCCAACACTTTTATTGCTCAGACCTAATACTCATGGTTCAATAGTTGAGACTATATTGTCATACACAATTGTGAGTGATCTTAAAGGGTTGTTATATTGACCACTGTAATATTTCAGTTGGTTATTTGATAGTTTTATTTTAGTTATTCCAGTTGTATGGCCTTCATAAATGTGGGAACAATTTAGCAGGCAGGAATTAAACATTGTAGTCATTTATTTGGATAAAACTGCAAAAACTGGCCAGACAGTAAGCAGCTGATAGGTTACAACCTTCATCATTTGTAAAATGGCCCTGAGAAAACAACAGCAATATTGTGGCAAGTTGCAGCTTTTAAAAACTTGTGTGAGATGTTTATGCAATCTGATGTAACTATATATTTTTTTTGTAAGACTTGTAAGACATAGTTTGTTTAGATGGCCCTGGACTTGACTCTTGATCTGGGCTTTGACTGAGCCCTTCCAGAGCATTGACAGGACAGATAAGCATAATGACATCTGTCATATTAGATAAGTGGGAATGGGGCGCTTACTTGAGGCATTTGCAATGTTCAATGAATGCTGTTTTGGTCAAAAAAGTTTGCTTTGACCTCAGAAGTTTTTTTGCCTTCTCTTCGCCTTCCTAGAACAGAGCCATTAGCTCTTTTGTCATACTGACTCCTACACCGCACCCAGTTCCATCCACTGAATTTGGTAGATTTCCAATTATGTTTGCCAGACATCGCAGTTAATATCAGGGAGACAGACTTTTCTGCTTCTGTGGTGTGATGCAATTTCCACTTTTTTCCACCTGAACTTTTGAATCAACTTGTCTCTAGACTTTGTTTTTTTGTGCATAGTTTGGTGCAGCTTATTAAGATGGCTGTTGCCAAAGTGGCAAAATGCTGTACTACTTCCTGTGTATACAGGGGCGCCGCTGAGGGTGGGGTGGGGGTTAGGATGATTCTAAGGGCCTGGCACTGACAGGTGGCACAGAGAACATTAGTATTATAATCAGGGGTTAAATAGTTCCGGGTCTGTCCGGGGCTGAGCCCCAACTCATAACCTGGCGCAAAGCGAAAGCCGGGAAGAATTATTATTTCAGTGGTGCAAAGTGAAAGTCGGGACGGTTAAACGTGTCATTGAATTGGATATAAAAATATATAATATAATTTTGTCATTAGTTCTGGCTATAATGACTATAGGCGACATGAGACGACTTGCGGACTTACAGAACTTTAGGACCGTCTTCTTCTTTTCTGAGTTTACAAGTTTAAAGTTGGCTGCGTAACTCGCTGCCATAGGCCTATAGCAGTTTGGATACGTAAATTGGACAGAAACTTTCTCATTTACCCTTTGTAAAAACGATGTTTCAAACGTAGGCAACTTCATTACGAAACAAATGTTACAACGACTAGCAAAATTGTCAAGCAGGCACGAAAATCTGCTTGCCTTGTGCAGCGCACAAACACACACACATTGAGCTCAAATTGCTCAGAATCCCTCTTATTTAGGCTCAAGTAACTTACTGGGGAAAAGCACTCAAAGCTCTCTTCTCAATCTATACTTTCTTCTCTTTGTTTTTTAGCCTAATTTCAAACTTTGCTTTTAAAGAATTGTTAAATCTTTCCCTTTTTTCCTAATTTACTCACATGGTAAATGATACATATCCTCATTCTGTAGGATAGACTACCTTAAAAATATAAACTTCTAAACTAATGCAACCATTTCAAACATTTTAAACTGGATTACAGTAGCCAAGAATGTATCCTATAATTTTAGATTACATCTGTGCTCGAAATATCTTTAGCTTTGGATTCAATAAGATTGTTTAGATGTTTTGACAGCTCTTTTAAAGTTTGTAGAGTTCTTGAGCTATTGCACTAAGAATGCCGTTATGCAGAATAAAATATGATTACAAGCAACTTAATGTGTTATCTGTTTGATGAACCATTTATCACGGCAACTCATTAACATTTACATTTATGCATTTAGCAGACGCTTTTATCCAAAGCGACTTACATTTTGTCAGTTATCAATTGTTCAGGGGCAGTCTCCCCTAGAGCAACTTAGAGTTAAGTGCCTTGCTCAGGGGCACAACGGTGGCAGCTGGGATATGAAATCACAACTTTTCACAACTTTTCAGGCTACTTGCACACTAACATGAATCTCTGATTGTTGCCAGTTTATCCATATCTTGCATAGAAATTATGTAGTGAGCTACTCCTTAAAACTTACATCATAATAATAGTTTCACTGTAGGGCCTCTCCTTTTCCTAACAGTGATTTGACTGCGCAAATGTTCCCCACTTCTTGCTGCCCAGCTCAACAAGAGCGCATCTTACAAAGACGAGAACTGTCAATCATCCGTATTAGCGAATGAAATTCAAACGGGCACCTGGGGTGGCCAAACAGATTCCAGAGGAGTCCAGTGCTACCCAGGACCCTCCTCTGGCTCCTCCCCTGAGCCAGCGCGACCAAATTAATTTCACGTTTTCCACAATGACCTCACTTTCGGAGACTTCGGCTGAGCAATACGCACTGTTCATGCGCTCACAAAGTGACCACAACCACAACCGATGCTCATTAAAATAAACTTATGAGAATGGCAGTAGCAGTGAATTGAACATGTTGACGTAGGATGGGTTGTCATTTCTGCATTAGGCCTACTTTCTACATTAATGCATATTCAGTTCAGAGAGATCTTTTTCGACCAAAGAGTTTGTCTAAATAATGAGTCACCTAACAACCTATTAAATTCACCAGAATGCAGAAAATTGCCTGTATGTTCTGGGGGAGAACCCCAAAACCACCAACCAATCACATTTTCCTGTAAACCAATAAACAGCCAGTTACATCACCAAACTAAATTCAAACTCAGAGCCAGGCAGAGACCCCCCCCCCCCAAACTGATCTTATCGCCTGATTATAATCAATCATTGGGGGTCCCAAAACTACCTTTTGTCATAGGGCCCTACATTTCTAGTGGCGCCCCTGTGTGTGATATGGGAAGTACCATTGCAAGACTCTTATCTAGAGAATGTGTGCTTGCTTGACTTGTTCGCTCACTTTACAAAGTTGTTTACAAAAACGAGGGCTGTGTTTTGTCAAACGGTAAAATGGTTGCACATTTGTGTAGAAACATCTAGCAATGGTACACCTCAGGTTTGTATGCAGTAAACAGTATGACAGGTAATTTTGGAAACAGACAATAATTTAATTTCCAGAAGTTTCCTGTCATTCACAATTCCCTGTATTTTTTTACATGTCTACTTGTTAGGGTTCTAGGACATGGGATCTTTGATATGAGGTAGAATGGTCTTCATTCAGAAAGCAGTCCACTGACCTAAATAAACAATTAAAAGTTACTGTCTTTGTGATTATAAGATAATGCATCCACACTTTTGAATTTGACACATGTAAGGGATCATAATGACTGCTTGTTTGTCTCAGTTGGCTGATTCAATCAACCAACTAATCAATCCTACATGGAAATGACCAAGTGCTCAGTTTTGAGATAACATGCCAGTTCTCATGGACGGAAAATCCCTAAGACTGGAACAAGAAGATGGGCAGTCTATTAATGTAAGACTTGCCAGACTTGCCAGGCTACTTGCGAGCTCCTCAATATTTGAAAGGGGCAAAATGTCTAATTGGGCAATACTTCCCTGTGAGTGGAATGCTGTCAGAACTAAATAACATTGCTCCTGAGACTAATATAGCTGAACACATGCAAATCTTGTGGAACATCAATGACATTCTAAATGTTTGTTTGTATGTCACATAGTATGACAAGGCATCAGGTAGCAATTCAGTTTCAACTCAAGTTGTCTTACTGCCACTGTGGGGTACTTTGGGGTACTGCAGACAGTTTTAATTATTGTAATGTAGAGCAAAACCTAAACAGTCCAGTCATAACTGCTCTTCAGTGCTAAAGTTGAGTAGACTTTCAGAAATGGACCAGACGGTTGATTTTTGATTTGTTAATAGACTTTAAATCCCATCACTGTTTGAAACAGTACTACAGAGAAAGACAAAAGCCATGGGATGGCTTCAGAATTACCTCTCACGGAAAACACCCAAGCACATAGAGTGTATTGACATTCTAAATGGTCTCCTCCATGCTGCATGTGATTTGTCACATATTTAAAGGGGTTTGTTGTATGTTTCCACAGCTCAAGTGAGGTCAGCAATGGGCTGGTTAATGACAAACTGTCACAAGTGGACATCATCTTATCTTCAAAATGAATGGAATGATCATTGTTAAATGTCTGGTCTTGTTTTTAACTGGAATGACTGAGGGGAGATTAATGTGTTTGTGAACTATTCTGTCCCTTACTATGTTTTAAAAATAAAATCCCATATAATTTTTCATTACAAAATTATAATTTCTTGGGTGAACCTATAGTTGTTAGGTCACTTCATTGATTGACAGCTGGAGTTAGCGGAATCTTCCCTCAGGTTGAGTTCACTGTCTCCATTGCAAAAGTTATTTGAATTAACAAAAACATAACCTCTCAAATTAGTTTCTTTTGCACATCCAAATATGATAACTTTTGTCTTTTCAGCCCAGTTGTTAGAAACAGATTTCAAAATAAGCCAACACCTTATATTCACACATCAGACAGCAGGCTATATATATATATTTAAAAAAAAGAAGAGAAAAGACTAAAACTAATTTATGATGATATAAGAATAACTATAAGAACTAGGATGTTCATAAGCAAAATTTCATGTTGGGCATGAACTAAACTTGCCTCACATTACAGTAGCAAATGTGCATGAGCACACAAGGGTTATCTCATTGCAACAGCTGTGGTTGGATCAACCGGCACAGGCAACTCTTTATAAGCCTGGCATGATTTTGAAAGTTCCCCATGTCAAGCCTTGAGTCCATAACATGAAACTTAATTGACTCCCAAAACTGCTTTCACTTACTTTTATTTTCTACCATTTTGTAATATGAATAATAATCAGTGTCCCCCTGGGATAATGTCAAGAAACTTCCCATGGGCCATGCTCATGTCATTTGTTTAAACTGATCAATAATGTAATCTGATCAGAAAGTGAATGACTGTAGAGACATAGGTCTTGGTATGCTGTGTGGTATTTGTGCATTAAATACAAAAAACATGACATTTTATGTAAAACAATGTGCTAGAAATGCAATGTATTTTGATTGTTAATATTCAACCCCATTTGCAAAAATGTCTCACCAACTCTTTGTAAATAAACAAAAGGAGTGTGTCACCGCAGTCATTTTGCTATGGTATAGAAAAGGAGGGAAATGTCTGGGAGCCAAAGCTCATTATTACGTGGCGGGGGTGGACGCGACTGGTCCAAGGTCATGGTCAAAACTACCCAAGCAAAGGTTGTTTAACTGTGCAAAGGTTCATCGAACTGCACCCCCAATTGGTGTCGTAATCAATCACGCACCTTTCGGAATCACATGCATATGAACCCGGTGGCACTGCCAATCAAAACCTTTAAAACTACCATAGACACAACAGGGACTCTAGGGAGCTATTGTGACCCCACCCCACTCCTCCCATTCAGTGGGTGTGTTTGACACACGCTGCATGGGGACCAGCTGAGGAGGCGGGACACAAGCCATATAAGGGGGAGACGCCCTCAGAGGTCTCACTACTTAAAGAGAAAGAGTGAAGGGAGAGAAAGCGAAACAGAGAGAGAGAGGGAGAAAGAGAGAGAGAGGGAGCGACAAAGAGTAACACAATATACAATTCCAACAGGAAACCTCGGAAACCATTGGGGGGTTTGGGAGAAACAGACAGAAAAGCCACTGAGCCGAGACTCGGAGAGAGCAGGGGGAGAGCTAGAAGAAAATGAGGGACTCCCAGACCATGCTGGAAGAGGGGTGCACAGGGGATCAGAGGCAGAGCAAAGGGGCCATCATGGCGTGGGTCAAGAATGAGGTCGTCCGCGTGGGGCTAGCCGAGACACTCAGCACGTTTGTTATGATGGTGAGAGCATTGTACTTGCAACAGCTGCTTGTTTTATTAGTGCAGACAATGACTGGTGATTCACGTTCATTGAAAGAGTTTCATTTAATTAGAGTGATACAAGGATTTTTAATTTAAATTATAAAGAGTGGTAATATCTTAGAGGAAAAAGTTATGAACTTGTCAATAATAACAGGGCATTTATGGTTCCTGTTTGTTTTTTTAATCTTAAAACATTTAAAACATTTTGTAACCTGCTGGAGAAGTTACATTTTTCTGTGTCACATAAAGCCCATCATTTAAATATATGTGAGGTGTCATGTGATGCAATGTGGAAGACAATTATATTACTAATTTCTCACTCTCCGGCCTCCCACGATTGGCCAAGCCACCAAATTTAAACTCAAGTCATAAATGGGATGGCTACCCTGACTGTGATCACAGTCACACACCCACATACTACCAACCAATCACTGGACGCCTTTTGTGTGTGTGTGAGTGTGTTTCTTTCCGTGTGTCTGAGATCTCTCTCTCTCGCTCTCCTAAATCATGCTTGCAGTGTAAACCTTCATTGCTGTGGCCAGGCATTTGTGAAATGTTCTTAATGGATGTAGCCAAATACTTGACCTGTTTCTGACACACATACTCAGTAGGCCAACTAGTGCATACATTCATACTCTGACTTGTCGGTCACATGGAAAACTCCTGCTCCACAAATCCTATTCTTAGAATGTTATTACAGTGTTGAAGAGAATGAGGCTGACCAACAAAGAATGGGGCTTTAGCCTAAAACGTCATCTGAGACAGTTCCTTTGTAATGTACATTTCATGTGCTTAAATTGTTTACTTACGGACTATTGCCTTAAATATAATCAAGGGCAGCGACCATACTAGATTTAATACTTCTGTCTGTAAAATGTGTTTTCACTGCTTTTGAAATACAGCCAGTGTAGCCTATTTGTTCATTCCATATTAATTCCTGACTATAGACTGTGTGCATGTGACTGGACAGGGGTTGACACTGTGTGTGTGTTTGTTGTAGGTGTTTGGCCTGGGTTCGGTGGCTCAGGTGGTCACAGGGACAGGAGCGTTTGGGGAGTTCCTCAGCATCAACCTGGGTTTTGGCCTAGGTGTGGCTATGGGGGTGCATGTGGCAGGCAAAGTTTCAGGTAAGTTACGTGGAACATCTATTGTTTTGAAGCTATGAGAAGATGAAAGAAATAGCTACCAAATACAAACAAACAAACAAAAAACAAAAACTCCTTTACTCTCTCTCTCTCACACTCAGGTGCCCATATGAATGCAGCGGTCTCCTTTACGATGTGCGTCTTTGGTCGTCTGAAGTGGACAATGCTTCCCTTGTACATCACAGCCCAGTTTCTAGGATCTTTTCTAGCAGCTGGGACAGTCTTTTCCCTCTACTATGGTGTGTAGAAGTCATCTGGTGTCAATCAGTGTTTCTCAGGTCATTGTGAAGTTACAATGTTGAATTTGCTGTGTTTTTTTTGTGATTACACTAACTCCTAAAAGAAGGAGCATTGTTTTTTTAAAATACAGACACAATACAATCTTAAGCCTTGAAAGATGGACTTCCCTGAAAGATGCTTTTTAGTGACTTAAAAGGCCAACAACGTCCCAACAACATCCCAACAAATTATACCACGTCTCCACAGAAAGATATGCTTTTTTGAGACCTACAATGACACTCAATTTTACACCATTGGTGTAAAAGGCATACTTCATTGGTTTTCACCGTTTGGCTCTATCCACAGATGCCATCTACCACTACAGTGAGGGAAACTTCACAGTGACTGGCCCAAAAGCAACAGCTGGAATTTTTGCTACCTACCCAGCCCCATATCTCTCTCTCCATGCTGGATTCCTGGACCAGGTGAGTGGCTACATAGGTGTCCACTTCAAGAACAGCTGCACAACTGGATCAGGCCAAAGGTGATGGGGAGGGGAGCTGTGGGTCTGCTAGCATTTAGTAATGGCATTTCTTGTAAATTTTGCATGGCAGTAACATTTTTTGCTGTTTCTGGAAAAATATTTTCTCTTAGCCAAGCTGTCTGTTCTCCATAAAATTTGTTTCCCCTAACAAAATTTCTGTTTACTTGAAAATAAGCTTGTTTGTGTTACAGCACCTTTGTGCCACCAAAGAAACAAACAAACAAAATAATCAATATACTTTTGTTGATTACAGAGTGCCTGTGTTAAGTTGTGGTGTGACATTTGACACTATGCTCAATCAGAGTTCTTCTCCTCTTACAGGTGCTGGGCACTGCCATGCTTCTGCTTTGCCTGATGGCCCTATCAGATCAACGAAACCAGCCTGCTCCAGTCGGCAGTGAGCCTCTGACTGTCGGCCTCTTGGTCATACTGATTGGTATCTCTCTGGGCAGCAACAGTGGCTACGCCATCAATCCCACTCGAGACTTGGCACCCCGAGTCTTCAGTGCCCTCGCTGGATGGGGACCTGAGGTGTTCAAGTAAGGATTCTGCAGACATTTGCCTCATGGGAAAAGAATTCTAAAGGGCTTAGGGGAAATGTGTGCCGTTCATACAGATCTCACTGGATATGGATAATGGGTCCACATTGTAGGGACAGCTACTGCTAAGACAGGGAAAGTGGGATACTGAAGAGCTAGGATGCATGGGTAATGGAATGGAGGCAGAAGAGATCCTGAGAGATTGATGTCATAGAGATGGGGGTCATGGGAGATGCATACATACAAGATTTAGGAGAAATACAAGGTTTCAGAAAGGATTCATGGAAGATGAAGCATATGTAGTTGAAGGCCTTAAATTCAATCCTGCTAAGATGGGGTAGTCTCAACCTGACCACTCAGTAAAATGAATAGCCTCTGTTTAAAGGGATAAAAAATAGAGGGACCAATGCTCTAATGAAGCCATGTGCCCAGATAACTCCCAAGCATGGAGGATTCCTGATTGCATAGATTGCAGACAACAGACAATTAACAACAGACATTTCAAAACTGAATAAAACAAGTCAGTGCCAACCTAATCATTGTGGATAGATAATTGGTTGACAACACACATTTAACCTCTCTGACTCTTTCCTTCAGGGCAGGCAATGGGTGGTGGTGGGTCCCTGTCACAGCCCCTTTGGTTGGTGGGGTTGTGGGTGCCCTGATCTACAAGTTGTTTGTGGAGATACATCACCCCTCTGTCAACAAAGGGGGCCGGGCATCCCATGAGGAGCCAGAGAGCGAACCGCTGGACCAGTTGAAAAAGGCATCTGCTGCAGAAATGTGTGTGTAGACAGCTGTCGGACCAACACACACACACACACACACACACACACACACACACACACACAGACAGCCATGCTAGGACCAGTGTGGTTCTGGGGACCACGAAGAGGAGAAGCTAAACTAATATCTCCTTGAACAACAGAGGCAACAAGCAGAGTGTCTGCTCCAGCTCCTTCTCCTTCTATCTTATATGACTGTTGTCCGGAGATGAAAAGTCTGAGTACAAGATCACGCCAGCCAGCCAGCCAGCCAGCCAACCAACAGCATTACAGTGAGGGAAAGAAGGGCCCGGATGGACAAAGACTGCACACGTCGCTTCAAATATCAAGGCTGACTGAGGCAACACAAAGAGAAAGAGGAAGAAACACAAACATGGATTGCAGGGCTGGTCATTGTGTAAGGTTTAGTGACCACAGAAGAATGGACGAGGGGGTACTGAGCTGGATAACTCGGCGCACTGCCTACGCTTCAAGTGCACAGCCTCAGTTCATTCAGAGCCAGGTGCAGGCCGCCACCTCTGCCGAACATGTTGAAGAAGTGAATGTCAAATATTTTAAACAGTTAATAACAGTATTTATTAAATAAATAACTACACTTCGGACGCAACATAAATTAAGAGGTAGTGAACAGACATACCTGTGTTCACATTTAAGTGGATGGGCAGGGAAAACGGGTTTGCTGTGTCAAGCAATTACTAGTGGTAACAAAATGCATCTACATTCTCACTCAAGGCCAGATTACCATTCTAAGTTCCATCTAAAATTCCTGATGCATTTTCAGCCAGTCATTTTAAACACATTCCTTGCTCATTGCATAACCAAATCTTAGAGCTTAAATGCTGTTTGCATCTCAAATTTATTGCTTAGCATCTTCTGGTCACCGCTTCAGCACACTGTGTCTCCCTGACCCTCCATGTCCTTTGGAGGTGCCTCCGGAGCCAGTGGTAGATGCCTGAGTGGGAGGCTTCTTTTTGGGGGGTGGCTGCTTGGCTTTCCCCTTGAAGGCTTTGGCCGGGTCCAGCTTGTTCAGCTGTGGCTCACATGCAGAGTCCAGATGAAGGTCTGGGTGGAAGGTCAGGGGTTGATAGAGGGCTGCCCATTGCTAAGAGAGTGGGAGAGATAAAATGAGATACAATGAGAGAGCTATAAAAGCAGACAGAGTCCACTAAGACTGCTAACTCAGCTACTGCAGTGCCCTATAAACTGATGAATGTGTGTAATCTCTTATGTGGCTTGGGATTGTACAATAAGCAAAGTCATTGCTGTATTTGCTTGCATACAGTATGTACATACAGTACATGTATATGTTAGTATTACTAGCTATTAACAATATATTAAAATGTTTCTGTTTCTGGTTGTTAATATGTAAATAAAGATTTTCACATTCTTGGTGTAGCAAAACATTTTTTTACAACATAAAATTATTCACAACTAAGAAAATAACTTGACAACAGAATTTGAACACAAATCTCTCTAACAAGAGCTTTTTTCACCTTTTCAGTCAAATTTGAACAATTAATCACTTCCACATGTCATCTACCGATATCTTGTAATCCATCAGAAAGCTTGTAATGTGACCTGCCCATTTTTTGATCACACCTTTGCCTGAGGGCTGGGCCCATATGGGGTGAAGTTATACTGCCACTCAGGCAGGCCGAGGTGAGTGATCATGAGGCGGTAGTAGGCGGTGAAGGAGGGGGTCAGGTAGTGCCAGAAGAGAGAGCGATCCAGGAACCACACATCACACTGCTGGGCCACCTCACCTGCACAATATACAAGAGATACATAGGACCAAAAAAGCAAACAAGACAACAAAAAAAGAAAACTATGTTGCTTTGAGAGGTGAATGAGTATTAAAAAAAAAATCTGGTTAGAATCAATCAAAAGCCCTTTTGCTGTCACAGAGTGCTAGAACCAGAAAACAGCAAACGGGCAGCTAATGTTAACTAAATGGGGCATAAGAAAATGAAACAGAAAGTGAATTTCTGTGCCCTATGTAGTTAATGTTAGCTGTCTTCACACTCTGTTTTCACACTTTCTCTATGTTGGATCAAATTTTCACTTTTTTCCCCCAACAGACAGCACTTAGTGACTTGATTCACACCGGATTTCTCCTTTAACAGTAAGTGTTGTGAGGTTCTAGGCAAGATTGTGCTTGTGACAACTACCATGTCCTTGTTTCAGAAAAATGATATCATTATGTGGAAACTTCAAACTTATAGCTGAATCAAAGGAAGCTATTAGATGAGTACGGTTGCACATCAGCTACCTTCTGTGCAGTTTTTGTAGACTAGACACACTTTCCCATTTCCCGCACAGGGATCCAACTCAAAGATCCGACTGCGGGAGTCAAAGTGGGGCTTTTCTCCTCCATTCTCTGCATCTGCGAAGCATAATTTCGCAAGTTCAAAGGACTATTTTACTTTTGTGTGGAGAGCAATATGTAGAAAGCCATGTAATTACTTTTATGTAGAGAGTAATTTGTTCATGAATTCAATTCAGAAGAGTTGTTACAATGTACCTTTCAAACATTGTTTGGGTTAACATCAAAATATCTAACTGCACAAATGTGGAATAGTCAGCGGACTGCAAATATAGCTCCAGAGCTTTCTGTTCATGCGAATGTTAAATGTCTGTCACTGACAAACCCAAGTCAGCTCAGATTGTACAAAGTCTGAGCTTTGATCATGAAGGTGGCACAGGACTAAAAGGGCATCTGGTCAAATATTCTTTATTCACAAGCTGTCTGTCAGTTTCTTTGAGCACACTGCATACTGCAAAAATCATTAGAGTGCATGCTCTGTCATCTTACCTTCTGACTCCCCATCAGAGTCCAGATCAGCTATTGTAGGTGTGCTGGGGAGGGAGAAGACGGCTGATTGGCCGAGCTGCCGCAGCTTAGCCACACTATTAATCACCATGCAGCCCACAGATACACACTCATCTGTAACATCATATAGCCATTATCATAAATCATTCAATAAGAGGTCTTTCAAATATAATTGTTTGCAGAGTTAAGAAAATGACAAGGAGACTCACTCTCAAGCTTTGAACCCCAGGTCAGAGTGAGGCCATCTGTTGTTAGGTAAAAGTCTCTGATGTCCTCAGGTAGAACACAAGTATTTTTCTAATGAACAGGAATTGCAGGAAAAGGAGAACTTAGTTTTTAATATTAAATATCTGTACAAAAGCTCTGCATAACTGTGGGCAGCAAAGGTGTCGCTATAGTCATAACCGGTGGTTCAAAATACCTGCTCCCATGAAAGCAAGCAACGTTTCTCTGCAGGCTCTCTTTCTGCGAAACGCACGTCCAGGACTCCAGGAAGACTCTCTGTGAGTCAGAACATAACATATTTTAATACAGCTGTTTAGGGAGGAGCTTGATCTGAGTAAATCTGATACACAGCTGTTGTTTATGGCTTGAAGATTTAATAAACGGGGCAGCCCCTGCACAATTTAGATTGCATATAGATTTATACAGAAATGCTTGTTATGCATTGGCTCAGAAATAATACCTGAATGTTTAAAATCTTGTGATTAGCTTGATTAATAACTACATTGCTTGCTAGTTGCATCCCTAGCTAGCTGCAACGGTATGTCCAATGAGCTCTTACCAAGTACTCGAGTAACACCAAGAGTCAGCCTTTCTATGAAGACTTTACGCGCTTTCTCATCCTTTGAGTCATCCATCCCTTAACTTCTAGAACGTTAATGGCTAATGATTTACTAACTGACAAAATACATACAACTATCGATGAATTCATTCATTCATTTTTGTGAGCACGCGAACACCAGGAAAGAAAACATTGCGAATGTGCGAACTCTTAGGGAGTTGTAGTTTTTGCATTTACCAAAACTACAACTAGGGGTAATTGGTTGAAATATTGAGTGACGCAATATTTGACCAATGATGGAGCACAATTGTTCAGAGCAAACAAATCACAAAATCTAAGGGCAGGACCAAGGTTTAATCTACCACGGAAACGCCTCGAATCCTCTTGGAAGTGGCGGTTGTTTCAACATGGCGATTGCCGCAGAGCAACCAAACAAATCTGGGATTTTTTGGATCAATGACAGTATCCTTTGTTTCGATGGACACAAAGTTTAGATTTGGGGTTAGATTTAATTCTCGATCCCTTTTAGTTGTGTCCTTTATAAAACAGATGCATACGGAAGATGCATCGCACCAAAACTTAGCTTAGTTGGCTAGCGGTTAAGACAGGCGTTGACATAGAAAGATGAAGTAACGTTAGGAAGATGAAGACAGCTAACCTAGCAGCCTTTAAAACGAAACAGATTCCGTTTTTTCTAGCCAGCCAAATGTATGCTTTCGATGAGATACAATACCTGTAATATCTAACAGTCAGAATCTGCTTGTTGGGGAAGTTGACATCTCTTCAGTTAGTAATTTGCTTGGCAGATTCTGGCACTTGTTAACGCGTTGGCCAAGTTTCAGTTTTCAGTTCTCGTGCTTGTTGGTAGTAAGGTGTCACCCTGCTTCCTCGGTTTTGTCAAGGTAATTATTTAGATATTTTAACAGATTTTACACAGTGTTGTTCCAGAAAATTGACTGTTAATGTCCCTAACGTCTACAGCCTCAGACGACGATCAACCAATGGTGTTCGTCCCAGGTGAGACGCATGAACTCTCATTTTCCATTACTTTGATTTTTTCCATCCTCGATTCTTTGACCACACCATGTGGGAAGCCCGTGTTTCAGTAGGTTCCTCTTATTAATTGTAATAGGCAGGGCATTACACATCAATGCATAATATGTATGCATGCAATGATGTTGACACCCAACTCATATTGTATTAGCTGCTTAACTGAATATTGCTGAACGAGCGTAATGGTTTCAACTAAGTTAGGTCTACAGCTAAATCGTGCTATTCTATCCTCTCTGTGTCATAGGTGTGAGTAGGAAACTTGGCCTAAGACAAGGTTCAGGGGTCTCCGGAGATGGGAAGGGTCGAGGAGAGACGGGGTTAGTCCATGAGAAAGCAAACCAGAGGGGGCCAAGTCAGCAGTCATCCCGCTCTGGCCTCTTCTCTGAGGGGAAGTCATCAACAAGGACAACCCCCTCTACCAGACCTGCTTCAGCTAAAACAAGGTCTCCAGCTCCAGCCCATCTCAAACCACCAGAGGATCCACCTGGTTCACCACAACCAGCCAACACTAAGACCAAGCCATCTTTGAAGGATCTCTGTCCAGAAGACAAGCGGCGCATTGCCAATCTCATCCAAGAGCTGGCCAGGTAAATTATCTCTGTGTTTAAAGTAATAGCCTAAACTTTTTTGCTAGTTCTGTGGAAGGCTGAGTATTTACAGTAGTGTGGCCTCATACTAATTTTGATCAGTTCTGCCCCAGGTTTTCTTTCTTGGTTTTAAAGCAGCCCAATTAGAAAGCAAGCAAACATGATGGCAACTACATGCATGTGTGTGGCTTGAGGCTTTCAATGAACTAGATGTTTCAACTGAACAATGTGAGTGTGTAAATCTGTGCATTCCATCGTCAGAGTGAGTGAGGAGAAGGAGGAGTCTGTGCAGAGACTGAGAGATGAACAGGAGACTTTTGAGAGGAAGATCCAGAACCTGGAGCAGCAGAACCAGCTCATTGTGCATGAAAGAGAAAGTATCCTTTGAAAACTAACAAACTAACTAAACCCCCCCCCCCAAAAAAACAGGTTTTCTCCCAGGAATTGTGGTTGCAGCTGCTAAAGTACATCACTAGGTCAGTAGACAGCCTGTTTGGTTATTTAAAAGTAATGCAGCAGTTGGAAGTCCATTCTGTGTGGGCAGAGAACAAAAAAATGAGGTAGAAAATGAGCTAATTCCAATCACTCTGACCAAGTTTTAGGATTGAAAGTGAGAGGTACAACAAATGACTCAAGTTGTTGCGTATAGCCTGAGTAAATTCAGTTTTGCTAGAATTATGACTTTCAGTGAAACTGTCAGACCATACATTTTAGATTAGTGTGTTTCTTAGATTTAGTCTGTGAACATTATTTGTGATGACAGACTTGATTTGGCAGTACTTCTTACTCTTGCATTCACTTAGTGTGATGAATCCAATGTAAAAGGTACTATTAATCCAATGTAAAAAAAATAAGACTTAGAAGGAATGTTACAGTTAAGTGAAGAATAATTCTGCACCGAAAATATGAAAGGACAATACAATAAATATTTGAAAAGGAGTTCTAATTTTACAGCATTTTCACAAATGCAACATGTGAAGTCTTGAGAAGAACTGAAATGTGTGTGATCTCATTGAAGTCCCTTCTCATTGAGCAGCATGTGAGGGAAAATCTGAATGTTATGGCATATGGCAGCAAATACGTTTACTTACACAGCTGTTGCTAGTTAGTCTGTGCACACTGCTCTGTGGCTACTCTTCACAAATGTCAGTTGAAATGTCAGAAGTTGTAACTGAATTCCTCTACAAATCTGTGGATAAAATCTTTCCACAAGTCCCTTTGGTTCATAAAACGCACTAAATTGTGTACCATTAGTATCTGTCATTGGCTAATTTAGCTGTCTGTTGCAGGCTACTGTTGTCTAATAATCTTCAGTCTGCACAGTAGGGTTTCTACAGTGTTTTATTAGGCCAGCGAGTGCAGTTAGTAGAGGTGGTTCAATCCATTGTTAAAACTGCTCTCCTCAAGGTTTATACTCAGTATAAACAGCAGGTGGCAGTGTTTGCCAAGGAAAAAGGATTTACTCTGGGGATATTATGAGAGGCACTATGGCAGATGGAGGTTGTGGGGTTCATATCCAGATGCTTTAGTAATGCTTGAAAGTGAAGATATGCTATTGTCTTAAACATGGTCTGGTTTTGGAAGGTCATGGCAGAAGTACGAGTAGTCTCCAGGTTTGTATGTAGTGCTGTTTCTCCTTGAGATGAACGGGGCTTTTGTCCTGTTGGGCTTTTGTCCTTGTAAGGATTCCATGCTCAGTGTTTTGTGGATAGTTTTGGCTGTGTGCTGATGATGAATATGTGTGTCTTGACACATTATTGATTTCGTATGCATCTGACAGGAAGTAGGATCTTTTTTATGAATTGCTGGATTTGAGCTGTGGTTTGAAAGCTTACCTGTGTATTCGTGTTATGATGCTTACATGTGCAATTTTGCTCTTCACTGGTCTTCCATGCGCGCGCGTGTGCGTCCATCGTCCGTCTTTTTGGTGCCAGGCAATGACATCCACAGAGATTCTCCACAAGGCCCACAGTCCTCCACCATATTATATATATATATATATATATATAATATATATATATATATATATATATATATTTTTTTTTTTTTTTTTTTTGCTCAGGGTCAAGAGAACGTAGCAGCATGGCCAGTTTCACTGAACAACCCTCAGCACGGAAGAGTGATGGCTGGCCGGCCAAATTGCACAATTGGCAGCGGAGCTGCAAAATTAAGAAACACACAACTCAATTAAACGCACTTAAGCTGGCGGCCTTGGCATTTGAGCCGCAGTCCTAAACTCCATTAAAAAGAGATTTGGGTGGGGGTGTGGAGGGCGGGGGTGTGGAGGGTTGAGTGAGCAAGAGAAGGAGCGAGCCGTGTTGCGCACAAGCGCCCCACAGAGTTGGCCGTGCTCTTAAAGACCCTGGTGAGACACACCGCCTCTTTAAATGCCTGCCGAAGGTGGAGGGTGAAGGGAAAAAAAGCAAAGGCAAACAGACCCGCGAAGACTAATCTGCGGAACAATCAGGTCTCGTCCTATCCACCACGATCAGAGTTATCAGAGGGATATTGAAGAGGGAGAGAGAGAGCCAGAGAGAGAGAGAGAGAGAGAGAGAGAGAGAGGGGAGCCAAGGAGGAAGAGAGGGAAAGAAAGAGGGAGAACGAGAGGGAGAGAGAATTGAGAAAAATCGTTGTTTAAATTCTGTGTGCAGGAAGAAGTTAAGAAGCTCATGTTGAGAATGAAATTAGGATTTGATCAAGGCTCTCCTTGGCATTCTTGCCCACGTCTCCTAACTGTAGATTCCATTACGGGCGGAGGGCGCAGAAAATTGGTCTTAACCGGGAATTTTTATTAAAAAGTGAAAATGAGCCTCAGAAGCAAAACGTAGTCATCAAACACACACATACACACACACACACATAGACGCACACACATACAGGCACACACACACACATAGACGCACACACATACACGCACACACACACACACACACACACACTCACTCCCATACACACTGGAGCCACCTCAGGCTAAAGCTGTTTCTCAGGGTTTGCTCTGCTCCTTGTGGAGTCTGATCTGTTAACACTTTGATGAAAACGGGCAGAGTATACTTAGAGGGTGCCATGTTGTTGTTTTTTTTTTTTTTTTTTTTTTTTAATCTATCCAGAATCAGCGATTGGGCCTTGCTTTTGCTCGTTTGCACTGATATACTCAAAAAGTCATGGCCACTGATGTTCGTATTTCCTTGAGGACGCTTTTGGTGGCTTCTCTGGACTGGAGCAGCTTAGGAAAAGGCCCCACGTTTATAATTGAAGCATTAATAATTTCAACTGAAATCCTCATTTTGGGTTGAGGATTGAGTCGAGGGAGTCACACACACACACACCACACACACACACACACACACACTCTCTCTCTCTCTCTTCCTCTCGTTCTCATCACAGTGATTTTCTGCAGGCAGTTAAGCTTTCAGACATGCTAATATTGGAAGTAACAAACCGCGGGGCGGGGATAAATGAAATCTAATCAGATTCGTAATGGAAGAAATCAACGGCAAATCTTTTGCAAGTCATTTAGGGCAAGCCGCCGCTTGTGTAAATGCTCGTCCTCACATCGATTTACTTTGCCACACAAACACCCTCTCTCTTCCTTACACACACACACACACACACCACACACACACACAATTGCAAACACGGGCTGAGCAGAAGTGTTCTCTCTTCCATGCTGTTTTTGTTCCACCTTGAGCCTGAGATTTCATTATTTCATTTCTGCCCACACTGACAGGGGGAGTGAATCACGTTGACAGAGGCCGTCTAAAATATCCGACAGACAGACAACCCGACACACACACACACACACACACACACACACACACACACACACACACACAAAGACACAAAGACACAAAGACAGACACATTCCCTGTGTGTATTTTTGGATGGTGGAGTGGGCCGGGAGGCGGCAGAAGCCGAGGAGGAGGAAATGTCGCCTGCGATCTTCTTCGCTGATCCGGCGGCTGTGAGCGCAGAGTTGCCGTTGGCCAGGGGCCAGCTGTGGCTCCTCGCTGTGGCACCCACATGGGGCGGGAGCCCTAGTGCATCATGGGAGAAGAAGAGAGAGACTGTTATCAGCCCAAACAGCAGATTCAGACTGCACTCACGTGTACATACACTGGGGAAATGAAAGCATTCATTACTGCTAACACTGTGCGTGTGTGTGTGTGTGTGTGCACACAGGAGTGAGAGAGTGTGTATATATGCCTATTTCCATGCTTTTTTGTGTGTTTATGGGACAGGCCAAGTTACCCACCACAATCTATTCAGATTAGATTGCGAGTTATAGCATCCCATACTGATTAACAATATTTGAGGCTGTAGAATTTAGTAATGGTAAACAGCCTGTAATACATCTTTGATACGTTTGCATCATTGGCATTATTTCGCCGTAATTAGATTTTTGGATTACAATGGCTTGGCTCATCTGATTTGTGACTCAGTTAATGTGATTCATTGAATCTGCCTCATAATTCAGGCTGTGCAAACTGTACAAGCTGCAGTCACATTTGTCCTTCAGGCTTGGATCCCCAAAGATTACAGTCATCATTAAATATATCAACTAGGACAGTATGAACAGAGGAAGTGCTGAAATCTTAGTCAGCACATGTGCTTGCTCGGTGGTGCAACGTGTCGTCGTGCCGTCATGAGTCAGGCCTGACATCCCGAGCGTCGCATCACTTCCAGCGGTGCTACATCAAAACCCTGCGCTTTGACCAAGCGGTGGAGATCAAAGCCCACGCTTAATATTGAAACAGTCTTTGAGCTATTGAGCACACAGGTTCAGCTTTAGCGTACTTGGCGAGATACGGGTGTGTGTGTGTGTGAGGTCAGGGCAGCGGGTCGGACTGTGGGTGTGATAGAAGCTGATTGGACCATGGAAGCCTTTTGAAGCAGTTTGTGTAATTAACTGCAGCACTCAGGCTTCACACGGCGCTGCTTTCACTGTCCGAACGCTCGCTGTTGGTTCGGCCTCCTTTTGACTTTTGCAGCAATTGTATTCCACTTCACGTGCCCTGGACTACCAGATTTTGTATGCTTTGACACATCATGCAGATTTGAGCAGCTGAGTAGTTTTGTGCAGTTCAAATGAGTGCGTAATGAGTTAGAAGCAACAGAGCAGTTGTCCATCATCCTGCTTTGACACTATGGAAGCACATGACTAAAACTCTGAAATGCTGATTTGAAATTATTCCTCTGCTCCTCGCATTCGTACTGCAGCCGCTGTGGCATTTCCCACTTCCCTGCATCAGTCATCATTATGATGATTTGCATCATCAGTCATTCTGATCCCAGTTCAGTGTGTGCATTGTGATCCTGCATCAGCAGTGTTCGGCGCTGGAGATCTAGAAACAGTCTCGGGTCAGTCAGGTCTTTACCCTCACTGCTGTCATTCCGTCTGATGCTATATCAGCAGTGCTGCTCCAAGGCGTCTGAGAGGTGATGCCTTAGGACTTTTTAGTTGGCCAAGTTTGTCAGTTGGCCACAAGCTATGAAAAGTTTTGGGCAATCTGTGTGTGTGTGGTGTGTGTGTGTGTGTGTGTGTGTGTGTGGTGTGTGTGTGTGTGTGTGTGTGTCTTTTCAAAGATACGGAGGAAATGGGAAAGAGAGAGACGGGTTCTGTCATTAGTGGACCCATCAGGCTTGCTATCGGTTCTGCTCCAGATCGGTTTTGTCTGGTTCTGCACTGCTGGTTGTGTGTGTGTGTGTGTGTCTGTGTGTGTGTGTGTGTGTGTGTTTATGTGTGTGTGTGAATAAAAAGCGTGCCAACATCCTGTCACCCAGCCTGGCTGTCTGCCTGCTCCAGCCCAGCCAGATCCAGATGGAAACGTTGGTGTGCGAAAACTCTCAAGCATGTGTATTTGTGTGTGTGTGTGTGTGTGTGTGTGTGTGTGTGTGTGTGTTTGCCAGATTCCTAAAAACAAACTCTGTTGTTTTCTGCATTCTTGTAGCTCCTTCACAGCTGCAACAAGCTTGAAACCCATGAGTTTACCAGTGGAGATGATATTACGTGCGTCTTACGTGTGTCTCTGGCTGTGTTCCTATTCCTGACTGTGTCTGTGTGCCCAAGTAGTGTGTGCTGATCCTCTGTAGATGGATTCAAATGGCGTTGGGAATGTTCATTGGTGAATTGGCATGAATGTTGTGTGTGTCTGTGTGTTTTTGTGTGTTGTTTTAAAAGCGCAGTGCTCTGTGTGAGGGTGTGTTTCTGGCCAGGTCTGTTGTGCTCAGCTTGTTTCTCCCCTGCATTGGGGCTGTAAGTACATTTGTTGGTCTGAAGGCCGACTGAAGCCATAGAGACTGACGGACTCCAGAGTGTTGTGCCTTGCTTTAGTCAGAGGTGTGTGTGTGTGTGTGTGTGTGTGTGTGTGTGTGTTTTTTTTTTTTCCTGTGTATGTTATGTTACTGGCCTCTGCCTAGCCCTGCTTTGAACTCCAGTTGTTTGTGTGTGGACTGCTGTAATTATCACCTGAAGGCTAGTCTGTGTTTCGCTCACTAGAAGCTGATGCCTTTGTGTTCCTGTGTGTGTGCACGCATGTACGTGTGTTTGTGTGTGTGTGAGGTGGAATTCCTTTTTGTGTGTTTTTTTGTATGGCCTGGAGACTCATGTGAGTGTCCATACCCCAGTTGTTTATTTTTGGGAGAATGGGATGGTTTTCTATGTGCATAAGTGTATTTGTGAATGACCATGAGACAGTATAGTGTGTGTGTGTGTGTGTGTGTGTGTGTGTGAGAGAGAGAGAGAGCACTTGTGTATGACCATGAAGCCTTTCGTGTGTGTGTTTGTGTGTGTCCAGTTTGTGTGTTGATTCCTTCACCGTGGTGTTGTTGCTAAGGCCTGCGGCAGCAGTACAGGGAGTGTCAAGAGCTGCTGTCTCTCTACCAGCAGTACCTCTCCCAGCAGCAGGAGAAACTCAACCAGTCCATTGCCCAGCTCAACCTGACCCGCTCCCAAACCAAGGTAGGGTGTGTGTGTGTGTGTGTGTGTGTGTGTGTGTGTGTGAATGAAAGAATGAAGACTTTGTAATTGTAAGCAGGGTAAGCAACGAGATTGGAGGCACAACTCCAACTGGTGTATAAATGAGTAAATAATAAAAAGCCAAATATATGACCACTGTGTTGACAGGCTCTTTTAATTGGTGGATTAACAAAGTTAGAGTTGGTGTGGAAATGACAGTCTGGCAGTCTGGCTAAGGATTTGGATCAAACAGATTCTCTTGCTAACACATCCTAAACCTAAATCTCATTTGTGACCTAGATGCAGCTCTTAGCATTTGTGGCTAGATGTAGAACAGTAAAATGACTTCTTTTGGTAAGTGATTTGTCTTGTCTGTGAAGAGCGTTTTTAGACCCCTCCGTTGGGTGCTCTAGGTCAGAGGTTTTCAAAGTGGGTGCCATCATGGTTGTCTGGGGGTGCCACAAAATACTATTTAACAATTTTATATTCCTTTACATGTCTAAATTACTTTCAGTTGGTTCTTCTAACCATAGTTTATATTTTTTCATCATTAGTGAAAAAATAGTAGTAATAATAGTAGTCCCTGACACATATCGCATTTAGGCTATTAGCCCAAAAACATTTACCCTAATTGGTGTCCCTATTTTTTTTTACGTGGCACAAGTTCTGCCATTGCAAGAGTTTCAAATGAGACATTGTCAGTTTAGCTAGCTAGCTTGATACTTTTGCAAATCGCCAGTCCTATGAATACGGCATGTTTTAAGAAAGAAACAGAATGAAGGAGACAAGACTCTTGACAGGAGAAACGTCTCCTGCAATAGATTCAGGAGGGGCACTGAATCTATTGCAGAATCTACCTGACCTACAAACTCAGGTTGGTGAAGAAAGTTGTTGGCACCTTAATCTAGCTCTATGGTTTTTAAATAAAATGACAGAGCACGTCAGTAACGAAAACAAGTGTTTCCAAGAAACGGTTTGATCGTATAGCATGAGCTTTTGTAAAGACGCACATCTGCTATGGCCAGCCTGGACCTGCCTGACTGACAGTGCTGACTGTGTTGTGGACGGGACACACATTGGGGGTGAAACTGGATGAGAAAAGCGTCCGTCCACCGAGCAGAGGCCCATGATTTTTGTTGATATTCAAAAAGTATGCATTTTTTACACACTGTGATATCTGTCTTTAAATGCCTTTTCTCCTTCATAATGAGTCCATTATAACAAGCCTCGTGCAACCTGGCAATACATCCAGATAGAGGCATTAGTGGTGGGCTAGTAATTATGATGATAAATATGCTGAATGTTGAAGTGCTGTTATAAAAGGTAGTGGGAGTATAGCGCAATATAGCGGCATGGCAGAATTATGCAAAGTGAAAAGGAAGAATTTAACACAGAGGTGCCATGGATGAAAAACAATTGTTTGAGAACCACTATGCTAGGTCATGTAGTGAAGACCATGTTGGGTCCTCCAATATGTGGTAGTCCTCCTGCTACTGGCTAAGGTGCCGCTAACCCAGCATGCAGAGTCCTACTACATCATTTTCCACATTCACTCTTGTCACAGAGAACAAGGTGTCTCAACTCCTTACATGCAGCCGTCCTACTACATGCCTGCTGGACCCCATTCCAACGAATATTCTGCAGTCCATAGCCCCTGCTGTCACAGCAGCAGTCATGCATGGGACTAATGCCTCACTGGCACATTTCCTACTGCTGTCAAATAGGCTGGGGTAACACTACTGCTCAAAAAAACCCTTCCCTCTCTCCCAGTCAAGTGGAGATCTATTGGCCGAGCTCTCTCCTCCTGCTCTGACTTGACCCCAGACCCACTCTCAGTCTCGACTGATCCGAGGTCTGTGTTTAAGTCAGAACGTGGAAATGTGTTGAGGTCAGACGTTACTGGACCTGGTCTGCTTCTCCATTGGTCTTGCTTTGGCCATGTGGGTGTTATCACCACTGCCACCTTTTGCCAAACACTTCCCAGAGTTTTCTAACCATACCTACCCCCACCTTTCCACCCACTGCCTCTAAACCCTTAGCTGACTCATTATTGGTGACTACCCTTACTACAGAATGAGGCCTTTGGGTGGTCTAGGCACCATCCTCAGACAGATCCATAGTCTCATTACCTAGCAGCTGAGCTCCATCAAAGCTGTGCATCCTCGTTGCCTGGACCAGACTCAGGGAGGGGGTGGAGTGAGAGAGCAGCCTGTCCTTAAGGGATCCTTGAGTTTGACTAATGCACGCTTCCCCGACCCTTGACCCTCTCCTGAATTAGTCATTGCCACCGTTGTCATGATGATGGCAGAGGCTCCCTAGTGTGTGTGTGTTACTCGCTGTGTTGGCCTCGCACGGACACCATGGGACCCTGCTTACTGTCTGTTTAGGGCCTGTGTGTGTGTGTGTGTGTGAGATGGAGAGGGAAAGAAAGAGAATTATTGTGAGGTTTTAGAGGTGAAGATCAGTTGCGTAGGTAAGAATCTTCCCTCCTTTTCTGTCCTCTGTTTGAGTGTCTTTCTTTCTCTCTTTGCTCTGGTCTTCCTACTGTTATCTTTCCTGTCCTTTGTTTTTCTCCTTGCCCTCGAGTGTGAGATCAGTCTGTTTTCTGCTTCTACCTTTTCCTCTGTCCTCACTCATATTCCTCTTTTGATTTTTCCACCTTTTTGTCTTTCCTTTTCACTGTTTGTCTTTCTTTTTGTTTTTCTGCAGATGTCCTGCATGCTCACTCACTCTCCTCTGTCTCTCTCTTTGATAGGTTGGATTTCATGGATTTTTTAAGGCAGTACTGTCTAGGATTTGAGGATTAGTTCAATGATAATTAAATAATAATGGGTTCATTTATTTCCGGTGTTTAAAACCTTCTCTCCCCATATGTGTCTGTGATTCTCTCTAGGCCTCCAGAAGTGAGAGGTCGAGCCGGCGGTCTCGCTCCGTGAAGGCCGGGACATTGGACGGTTCTTATCTGGACCTCCCTTCCCCCCAGGAACCTCCCAATCACAGCGCCACTGCCCCTGTGGCCCGCGCCCGATCGCTGCTGGCCAATCACGGTCATGCCGCGGCCACCCCAACTTCTCCCACAGCTGCCCTGCTCTCCTCCGCCGAGTCCTCCTCTTTCACGAGCGAGCCCAGACCCAGGTCGGCCGCTCGCCCCAAAAGAGAGCGCTGCGCCTGCCCCCGCACCAACCACGCGGGGCAGATAACCGCTGAGCCCCAGGGGCGTGAGAGCGGGGCAGGGAGAGGGGGGTGGAAGGGAGGAGAGGCAGCTGCGCCCCCTCCTGGCTGGGAGGACTGGGAGGAGCGTCGGCGGCGCCTGGTGGAGCAGAAGAAGCAGCTGGAGGAGGAGAGGGAACGGCTGCAGCAGAGGCTGGCCCTGCAGGAGGAGAGGCTGAGCCAGCAGCTCCAGCAGACACGCCTGCTGAATGACGGGTACACACACACAGACACAGATGTGAACTGTGCACCAGCAGCTCCGTTAGTAATGCCAGCCCAAAGACAGATAATTAGCTTATTCTCTCCCACACGTAAATGTACTCAGTGTTTGGTTTGCAAATGCACACACACACATGCACATTAATGCTAAAATACACTTATACGACCGGAGCGAACTTCTCAGGCAGATGCTTAATTAACAGCAGGAAGTGTGAGGTATACCGACACGCTACCTGCTGTTGTGCACATACACACACAGCAGGTCACGTCACGTGAATCACGCATAGCCCATCAGTGAACGAACCCACATGCAAACCCACTCAGACACACATGCACACCCTTCTCCTCAGTATGTAGAACGCAGAGAAAAACATGCTTCCACATGTCACGCTGCTCAGCTCCCGAACAGCAGAAAGCACCGACTGGAACATGAAGCAGCATGGGGCCCTTTTCACTGACAACATTCTCTCTCTCCCCCCTCCATTCCTGTCTTTCTTTAGGCTTCAGCAGACAGACGCTGCTGGAGTGGAGAAGTCTCCTCCCAATGGCTTCCCCCTCATCCAGCCCCCTCTGGTCAACGGCGGAGGACACAGGTAAGCGCTGCAGAATGTAGCATCACAAAGCTTCATCTGGGCAAAATGCCTAGAAGAAAGCTTCTCATATCTTAAGTGCCCTTTGTATGTTGTCAGTAGGGGTGGATTTTGGCAAGGGCTTAATGATATGATGCACATTTGGATACATGGTTCAGTTTGTTTTTTATCATAGTACACATCATAGTGACACATGAATACATACACAAGTAAAGGAAAAAGAACAAAATATTCTGAGACATAAATAAATATGTGAATAAAAGAGAAAGAACAAAATACTACTGAAACTGAAATTCAACATTGTCACTAAAATAAGCACAGCCCTAGTTGAGTATGCGTGAAGTGAGCAGGCAACTGTCAGTTTGGCTGACGTTTTTAAATAGATTTCTTGAGGTGTTTTTTTCCATTCATCATCTGCAGTATAATTTCAAAAACATTTCTGCACATCTGATTACATCTTGTTTCTCATTTCTTAATATTTTATGACCTGTTGTTTTGACTGCTGCTCATTGGTTGTCATTTGCAAGTATCGGATGACATCTTGTTTTGACAGTTTATCATAACTTCTATGTTTCTGTATCCTTGATGGGTGATGAAATGTAGATTCATTCCTATTGCATACATTCTCCGTTAGCAGTTCATGGTAACCAATTTTTGCTGGTATGTGAATTAATCTCCTCATTTGAGAACATGAACCCATGCAACATCTACTTAATTTTCCTCTGAAATCATTTCTAATGTAGAAGGAATACAGCAGGCACTAAATGAAGGAATGGAGCAGATTCATATCAAACCATGCTCTGAAAGTTGAAAAGATAGTCGAATAACATTTTGACTCCAGCAGGAATTGGCTATCTGCAAAACTCAGCTCAAGGACTTCGGAAAGATAAACTTCAAGGTGCCTGGCCAGAAGTTATTGCTTCAGTTCAATCTTGTTTTAAGTCAAAATTATATGATTTACTTCAAATCAAAAATGTATTTTTGCCTGTCTAAATTTTACCATGTCCAAAACTGAAGTATGAACTGACAGATGTCCTAATAGATTCGACGGAACATGCTTATATTGATTAGATGTACTTTTGTGTGAAGGTTGAAAAGACAACTCAGGAAATTGATACTCATTGAATGTGCACAAAAATCCAGTAAGCATTTAAGATGGTCATGTAAAATGTGAACAGAGATGTATAATGTGTGTTAAAATACATGATCACATACATGGATTTTTTGAAAACTTTTTATAAAAATGTTTGGAATTGAACCAAAGCATACATACAGTATTTAACATTGAATAATCAAAAATGATCAGCATTAACAGACTTTTTCTTCTGCTTGTGTGTGTGTGTGTGTGTGTGTGTGTACCAGTGATGAGAGAGGACATACATCCCGTCTAGAAGGTATTGCCGATGTTCCAAACAGTGAGGTTCCTCTCTCTGAGCATCCAGTACCCCTTAAACACACCTTACAAGGTAATGTTCCCGTAAAGACACACACACACACACACACACACACACACGTTGCTCTTTGCCATATGATAGCCCTAGATGTGACTGTGGTTTATTTTCCAATTTGTCAGTACAATGAATTTGAACTTCCAACAGTCCTCCATTTCCATTGCCTGTTTGCATGAGTCCTGTGGACCTGTGTCCTCTCTCCCCCTCAGAGCCCCCACCCCTGACCAAAAAGGACATGGCCACCTCTCCTGCTATCCCTCAGAGCGCCCCCTTCATGCCCTCCTTGGCCCCGGCCATGCCCCCCTGCCTCCCCTGTACCCCGCACCAGCCCCGTCGTGCCAGGTGAGTCACTCTTGACACCTCTCTACCTCTTCTCTCACTCCATTTTCCTCTCTCTCTCTTCCTTTTTTCACCCACCACAACCAAACTGAGGATTTATAACAGTGGAGCAAAGTAAAATTCTTTGGAATGGAAAATCATCAAAAAAAGAAAACACATGTAATGCTAGAGTAGTAGTTTTATATTTTTGCATGAGGACCCAAGTCTTCAGATAAAAAAAAATAAAAGAAAATTTTGTCTACGCTAAGTCTGCTGGTGTTTGCCACACATGGACACCAATGTTCAAAGCGTGCAAAAATAAACTGAATCTCTACCGCGTAACCAAGGTTAAAGGAGAAATCCGGTGCGAGTCAGTCCATCGCCCTGTTGTTCGAGGTCACCAAGTGCGGTCAGTCAGTAGGAAAAAGAACGAGAAAATTTGATACAGCATAGACCGAATAGTGAACCCGCAACTAACACCAAGTGAATGGGGCAAAGTGACTTACTTTCAGTTCGCTATTCCCAATTCAGTTAGCATTAGTTATTGGTTTGTTATTCAGTCTATGTTGCATCAGATTTTCTGTTTTTTTTTCCTACAAGCAGCATTCGGTGACACTGAACAACAAGGCTACTGACACAACTGATTCACACTGGATCTCTCCTTTAACTCACTATGGGTGTTTTTAATGGTCGTCAGTCTTTTAATACAAATCATTAAATGAAAAACTCTACTCCTCTTCCCTGGATCTCCAAACTGGTGGAGTGAGACCTGCAGTGTGTTTGGCCTGGAGCTTGCATTGAGCCAGCTGGCTTCCCTCGTTATCTCTACCTTAGTTCCGTTGCACTAATTAGCAAATTCATGCGGCTGAGTTATACTGCTAGGGAAGACTATGACTTGCTAAACTCGCACCCGAGGTGCAGTCCCTGTCCAATTTAATACATCTCTCCCAGGTCAGCGGCAGAGGTCTCGGAGCTCTCTGAAAGCAGTGAGGTGACCCCTCATTCTGATCAGGCGGCTCCTTTGTTGAATAAAATTTGAAGTATAAAATTTTAAAAAAAGTCTCGTCTTTTGCCTGCACATCGTACGCCCCCTCCTTCCCCCGACTGGGCTCTTGCCGCTCCAGTGCAGTTTTCATGGGAGATTTTATTTATTTATTTTAAAAACAAAAGCTCCACACTCGGCCCACTCTCAGTGTGTCTGGACCCTGAGTCGAGAGCTCAAAACAGTATTCTCTCACCAACATTGTTTAGTGAGCCTGCCGCGTGATGGGGAGATATTTGTGTGTGTGTGTGTGTGTGTGTGTGTGTGTGTGTGTGTGTGTGTGTGTACACACAGACAGACACCCCAGGAGGAGACACACGGTCTCCCCACTCATTCCTTCCCTCCCCCTCTGGTTTGGTCCCCTTCTCTCCTCTGTTTGGGTGTCTTCTCGCAGTGTGCTAGGCACAGGCGCTAATTGTATTTAGAGTGCCACAGCTTCCGTCACAGATGCAGCGCCCTCACAAAGAGAGGAGGGGAACGAGAGAAAGAGAGTGCTGGAACTGTTAGAGAATAAATGATGTGTTTTTGTCTGTTCAAAAGAGGAAAGAAAAAGCGAGCGAAAGAGAAAGAGAGAGACTGCATATATTGGAGGGAGGTGTGTGTGTGCGTCTGCGTGTGTGCGCATGGAGGGTCTGGGGTAGAGAAACAGGGAGGGGTGCGACGAGCTAAATGAAGATTTTTTTTTTTTTTTTTTTTTTGTTCTCTTCTGCGGGCCCAACTCTGAAGCTGACAGGAGCCAAGCTGGGCTGCATTAGCCTGCCTGGCAGGAGCCTGCCCACCTCACCCTCTCTCCCAGTAATGAGAAAAGAGAGGGATGTGGAGTGAGGGAAGAGGGGAGGGAGGGATGGAGAGGAGAGAATGAATCCCTGACCGCTTGCACAAGGGAAGAAGGGAAATTCATTCGTTTTCTGCCCAGAAAGGCGATTAATGAGACATCTTGTCGTCTTATTCATGCAAGAGTATTTCTTCCTTTTGTTTTAAGTGTGTTTGTGTGTGTGTGTGAGAGAGAGGAAACGTAAATGCGTGAGCGGCATAAAAGGAAAGGAATGCTCATTATTTGTGTCACATTTGTGGAAAAAAGCCCTTCCCATTTGTATATTTTTGTAAAGCAAAAAAGAATGTGAATTCCTCCCTACTTTTTTCAGGAATATTAATTGACTCATCTGTCCTCCGTTTACAAGACATTCTTTGATACTTTCTCCGTCTAGAGTAAATAACACTACAAAAGGCTGGCCCATTATTATTGTTGAGAAATGCTTCAACAAGGCAGACATGCTAAATGCTTCAACATCTGCAGACACATGCAGATCAGTTTTACTGATTATTTTGAAATCAAACTAAATTACTAAAATCAAAGGCAACCAGATTTAATTAATTATTAATTTGTTAATTGTTGATAACGGCATTAAAAATAGTACTGAAAAGATAGTTTATTACATCACTAATAAGATAGATAGTTAGTGGTAGTAGAGATGGTTAGCAACAGGCTTAGTTTAGTTACTGGCACATATATGGAATGTAATGGATAATTGTGCTCATTGGTGTATACCAGATACAAAATCAATGAATGTAGCACAAAGTAACGTTTTTACTTAGTTTTCATTGATCTGATGCTGATGGTTTGTGACGGGAATGTTTTTTTTTGTGTGTGTTTGTGTTTATCAGTGAATTTGATAGCTTAATGATGCTCACTTGAATGCCATCCCACAGTAACTGTATGTAGGAGTTGTCCCACTCAAACATCCTGCAGACATTTGTTTGAAATATTCATTTCAGTCTTTTGTTTGTATTTCCAAGTGTTAATTATTCACTTGGTGTGTCCCAACCTGTTAACGTGTTGCGTGTGTGTGTGTGTTTTGATACAAATACGACTTAATGAGTGGAGATGGGGACAGAGAGGGATCACTAACCACGTCAAATGATGAGAGCCTCATGCATAAATGATGTGAAGTTTTCCAGGGGAGGTTGCGTACATTTTGTTTTTTAGTGTCAGTGTTATCTGTCTAAGCATCTTTTCCCCTCTTTTGCAGTCTCTCCCTCTCTCCCCAGAGAGGCAGGAAAGTCTAGCCCTGACCTTTTGCCTGCCTCGCTCTCATCTTTCTCATCACTTCTGCCTCTGTCGTTCCACTCTCTTGCACTCTCTCTCTCTTTTCTTCTCTGTGCCTCTCTCTCCTCTCCCCCTCATCCCTCGCTTCACTCCTGTCTACCTGCTTTTTTTTTTTCTTTCCATTCTCTCACCCTTCCCCTCTCTCTCTCTCTCTCTTTCACTCTGTCCCCTCCCCCTCTCTGTATCCTACTTCCCTCTCTCTCTCTCTCTCTCACTCTCTCTTGCTCTCTCAGGTGCTTAGGTGATGCATGGCTCTTGGTAGGCTGATGTGAGGAGCACACAGCCCTCCCGCATGGGGGCATAAATATTTGATTGGAGTCCAGCATCCAGGCCTCCCCCTCCCCATTCTCATTTGTGCTAATCAATGAACTGTGTCATTTTAAAGGCTTTATTTTTTTCAGAAGCAACCTCGAGAGTATGTGTGTGTGTGTGTGTGTGTGAGAGAGAGGTGGAAACAGAGAACAGTGTAATCTTCTGATTTCTTTTGTTGTCTGTAGGGATGAAAAAGACTAATGCAGATGAAGGCGAAATGCAGTAGCAATGCACTCTCTTTCTTTTGTCTCATCTTTTCTCCAAATCCCTTTTCTTCCCCCTCTCCTTCTCCCTCTCTTTCTACTACTCTATTGTGTTTTGGTTTTGGTCTCCATCACCATCTCTCAAAGCAGCTCTCAAACCAGAAATAGAACTTTTTTTTTTTGTTTTGGATAAAACCAATTTGTTAATTTGGCAAATAGGTCTGATCCACAGTGTTTAGAAACATTAGTAGAGAAGCATTGCATTGATGCAGAGCTGCAGAATGCACATAAAAAAAAATCCTTAACCCTAGAAAGCAAACATTTTCAGATTGATGGATATATATGTTATATATATATATATATATATATATATATATATATATAATTCAAGACCAGCATTCTTCCCAAAAAGTCATTCACAGTTCTCTTCACCGACACACACTCACACTTTTTGGCTCCTGCGCTCATTCTCAGAGATGTGAAGGTTGGCTGCCTTTTCATTCAGCTCAACACCTGCCTTCAACACACACCCCATCCCCATCCTCATCTCTCCCCTATTGACACAGAGCATCTTTTATTTAAGTGCCGTTCTAACATCGTTCTCATCTGAACAGCACTGGGAGGTGTGTGCGTGTGTGCGCATACATGTTTGTGTCCGTGTGTGAGTTTGTGTGCGTGTGTGTGAGTGTGCTTGCGTGATTACGGCTGTCTTTGATTGACAGCACCCACAGTGCTGCCAGAAGTTTGAACGTTCCCTTTGAAGTGTTTTTTTTTTTTTTTTTTTTGCCGCCGCCGCAGGCGTTGAGTGGGAGGAAACGTGTATACACACACACACACACACACACACACACAAAGGTGTACACGCGCACACAGGCAGATACAGATACACACAGACGTTTGATTTGCTGTTTTGCGTGTCAGACGAGCCTGCTGGTGCACACGCTCAGAGAAGACGTCAAATGGAGCGAGATGCGCTGCGTGCAATGCCAGACTCGCGAAGTATTTTGATTGGCTGAAAGCTACAGGTGAATGGAGCATGGCTGGCATTGTAGGTCAATCATATTCCAAGCGCACTGGTCCAGTGAATTTGGGTGTTCTTTAAAATATAATTTTCTGTTGCACAGCAGCTATTCAGGGGAGCAGAAGTGATGCATACACCTCAGTCAGTCATTCCATCATTGAATCATTCAGAGTGAAATTTTCTCTTGACAGTGTTGAAAATGACAGGCATCATTGCTCAGGATTGGTGCATACAGTCAATACATTGTATGATATTGTAGTGAGATCTGTTTTTAACCCTCATATATGTCTGGATCAATCCCATACTATGTACATTGTCAACACTCACATTTTATCTATTCTTAATTTGTAGATTTAAGTAAATATAAGCAAGCCTTATAGATCAAAAGTGCAACACAAAAGTGCTCCACACATAATTTGTTTTTGTTAGTGTGTGTGGAGTGTGTCTGATTATCGCGGATGTTTTGTGAAGGCAATGTATACATTGTGTATGTTCCAGTGTGACCGATCGTCTCGGAGTGCTGTTAACTCAGGATAAACATTTGGACGTCATCACATACAGTAAAAGGGCTTGTTCGGAGCGCCTGGCGGGTTGGATACTTGGTTGAAAGCATTGCATTCTGGTTATTTATCATGGACTTTTGCCCAGTGAAAAAGTTCAGTTCAGTCAAAATCATGCCCAGCATGTATTGCTTGGCAGCTATCTCAAACAAGGTCAGTTTTACCTTATTTACTGCGGATATGACCATAATTCTATAAAGTAGTAAATCACGCTTAACAACACATTTAGCCAACTTCAGTGCAGCATAAAATCTGGCTTTTAATGACTGTAATGTTCTTGTTTTTTTTTTTTTTTTTCATAAAAGACTGCACCATTTCATCGTATAAAGGCATATTGAAACTGCACTTAGAAAGGTAACTGCACACGAAAACGCCCAGGTGTTAGTTGATATTTATCCCCAGTTAATAGGCACCCCGAGACTATCGGTCACACTGAGAAAGCAGTGTCTACAGTGTGTGTGTTTATTGACAGTACCATAATATCCCGAAATAAACCGTGAATAAACTGCACAACAATTTAGTTTATTTTATGTAAATATAAAAAATTTAATTGTGTATTAACCGCCGTCATGTATTAACCACACTTTAAAAATGTTAAGTTTGTCAAAGACAACTTCAATTCAGTTCAATTCAGTTGTATTTATACAGCACCTTTTACAATAGTATTGTCTCATAGCGCTTTACAGGAGCACCCAAGAGCAACAGGGAAAAACTCCCTTATGTTTAGGTAGTCTAGGAAGAAACCTTTGGTAGATCCAGAGTTCTATTCCTCCACTAACCCTAACTCTAATTTACAGAATGTACGTTGCTCCTTTTCAGATGAAACTAAATGCCACATGGCTGTAGAGAATTGTCAAAAAGGTTAGAATGCCGAGTAGAACACTATGTTGTGATGTTTTAGAACTAAGTCCAGTATGAAACCACCCAGTAATGCAAGTATGGGAACGGGACATTGCTCGTGCATGTAATTTTAAAGCTGAATTGAAAGTAAAAAGAGAAAATTTCAGGGAATGAACAATGGACACTGAATGAGCTAGACACGTACAAATGGTTTGACTACATGAACTTTCGTGAGCTGTAACCTTAACTAATCGGAGACGTAGCTTATAGCCAGCTTCTACATGCTAGGTTAAATGTGTTACATTGCCCGAGTAATTTGCAAGTATCACATTTAAGAGACAGACCGATTAACATGCCATCGGACGGGCATGGAACGTGTTTGCCAAATGACCTAGACAAGTAAATTTGTTAGCATAAATTCTCATTTGTCTGGTAGCGTTAGCTTCTTGACTGTGCTTACGTAAGCTATATACTATTAGCATTCAGCATGACCATGAAGCTGCCTGGATTCTCGTCTGTAGTAAACGTTTCTATCAGCACTGTAGTTCTACACTAAAGAGCATACTGCTTGCTTGCTTTCAGTGTTGACATAGTAAACAGAGAGCCACCAGAGCACCGGAATCGGCGCACTACCGCCACCCTCTGGCCAGAGCGGAGATTTACTAACGTTCAGGTTTTCCAAAGGAGGAATTAAACTTTATTGATCAGTGAGGATAATGAAAAATATGCCGCCCCCAGTATTAACCTCAGAGGTGCTGTTTTTTTGCAAAATTCATGTATTAACCGCGATTTGTAATTGGGAAAGTCTGGTAGTGTTGCCATGTGCAGAGCACAATGCTGGTCCTATGTATTCCTCTCCTGCGTGGTCGTGCTTACGCTGTTCCCTACCATACAGGCCTCCTGTGTTGTGTGTGTGTGTGTGTCTTTGTGTGTGTGTATATGTTTGTGTATTGCCTGTTTTGGTGTGTGTGGTATCTAGTGGCGTGCTGTATGGAGTCGGATCCTGCATTATTCATGCCTGTGTGTCCCGTCTTGATGGATGGCTGTAGGAGAGGCCTGTCCGTTAAATAAATCAACAAATAAATATGCAAATGCTCACATTTCAGGAGGGAGCCTGGCCAAAGTCCCTCCCCGTCAACTAGCATCTCTCACACACAGACACACACACCCCCTCTCTCACTCGCTCGCTCTTTCATTCTCTCCACGCTAAATGCTATTGACAGGCAGAAGGAAACCAAATGAAGAAGACAGATTTAGTTACTTGGAGTCCAATTTCTTCTCCGTGTGGCATTATCCCCTTTTCCAGCAGCTGTACCTCCTCCCCTCTTAAAGTGTGTGTGTGTGTGTGTGTGTGTGTGTGTGTGTGTGTGTGTGTGTGTATTTTGTAAAGGTGTATTAACAGTCTCACCAAGGTGTCTTTTATGGAGTAGGGCATATGTGTAAGGTGGTGTGAATGCATGTAGACAGATTTAGATTTGTGCGTGCAGGTAAACAGGTTTCAAAATCCTGCCTAGAAAACAGTATTTGTTACCTGTGCTCAGCCATCATGTAATGATGATTGCAGTGCTAATGACTCAAATTAGCCAAGGTGGATACATTTACAATGAGCAGGTAGAAGTGGAAAAGTATTTCACAGGAAAAGAATTTCTTCGGTGTGTCTTTGGTACATTTTCACACCTGTATATATTCCCAGGATAGACCCATGGGAAAGTGTGTAGAGACCCAGATGAAGGCTATGATTTCAGTGCAGAGGTGAGCTCGCTTGCAGCACGCCCTCCGGAACCTCTGAAGAAGAAGCTCTGATTGGTGCTCTGTGATTGGAGTGAAGTACTATTGCTGCCCTGCCTTGGCGTTGCCCCAGTGTCTGTGCATAGAGATGGAGTCAGGATGAATGTGCCTGGACTGGGGGGGTCAGAGGGCAAAAGCAATCAAAGTGACTCTGTGTGTGTGTGTGTGTGTGAGTGAGTGTGTGAGTTTGAGTTTGAGTGTTGGTGTGTGAGTGACAGTGTGCGAGTGAGTGCGTGTGACTGAGCGAGAGAGCGCACGGGGGAACTAATGGAAATGCAGTGTAGTGACATGTGTTCACTTAAGTTTACAGCTGATGAGTGGATGCTTGCCATGCAGCTCTGCTAGTCAACAAGAGACCAGTAGAGGGAAGGAGAGCGTGAGGCCAGAAGAGCTGGAGCTGGAGAGGGAGAGAGATGGACCCTGGGACAAAATGGCTTTTTAGGTTTAGCGATTAGGCTGGAAAATGAAGAAGATGAACCTTGTAGCAACTGAGGGAGTTATTTGAAAGAGAGCCAGGAGCACCCATGGGAAATCCGGGCAAGGAGAAACACATTCTTGAGAGATATTGCACTGAGCTTCGAGGCCAGGAGTGTGCGTTGTCTTGCACTGGCCTTGACTTGTCATGGCGGGTCTTCTTCAGTGTTGTGGGCAGACAAGGGGGAGCATGGAAAAACCCAGGGAAAAAAAACTAAACAAAAACGTACTGGTCTCTTTTGTCAACTTCCAGACCGCAAACGGGGATTTTCTGATAGATGGAACAAAATTCTCTGATAGCGTTGTCTTGGATGTGCAATCTCTCATCGCCGCATAAAAGCGAATGTAGTAATCCCTCATTTATTTATTTTACTCCCTCAACTTCTTTTTGTCAGTACTTAAATGGGACACACACATTCATGGCTGTGAACTCATTTATTCATTCACACACACACATACACACACACACACACACAAGCCATAAACCCCCTTGCCTGCCCGCCATCCGATGCAAATGCCTGCTGCTTAAAATGAGAGAGGGATGATGTTTGCAGCGCCAGTGGAGCGTGTGTAAAGAATTCATGTTTTATGTCTGAAACACACTCGTCTGTCCGTGTACCCTCTGAATAATTTACTGTCTCTCTATTAGCTTAATCTGCTTGGGCAGTCATTTCTTTATTTCTTTCTCTCCGTTTCTATCTCTCTCTCTCTCTTTCTCTCTGTTTCTCTGGCTTCTCTCTCTTTTTCCCCTCGTGTCTTGCTAAGGGCTTGGAGGTCAGTGTCTGGTGTAATGAGAGGCTCCCTAAAGAGCCATACAGTTGTGAAGGCTGAACACTGCATGTCACTCACAACAGTCGGGAAAATAAATCACTGGAATGTTAATTTGTGTGTGTGTGCGCGTGTGTCGTCTTCGTCTTCCCTGTGGTATCGTGTGCATGCATATGTTTGTATATATTACAATTCTCAGCATAATGTTACACTGGTACTTCTAAACTTGCAAAATGAACAGTCTGCAAGAACGTTGTACTATGTGTGACTAATTTAAACAATAAGTTCATAACGTTGTAGTTACATGAGAAGTGGAACACAGTCATATTTTTATACCTTTTCTAGCGGTCTTTTACTCTTCAGGAACTCTTCAGTTCTTGTAAGGTTCACATTTGAAAACAGTAGTTCTAAGGTGCTTCACAGTCGTGGATGTGTGGATGTGTGTCGGGGTGGTGCTGTGTAAATTCACTTCATCTGTGATATCCTGTGATTTTGACAGTCCCAATTCATCCCTGATGGAGCTGCTGGAAATCTTCAGTCCCGTGTCCCTGGTGGAGTGTCCTGGTCCGCGGGGCCCCACCAGTGCCCTCCGGCCCCGCCACGGCCTCCACTCCCCTGCCTCACGCTCCTGTCTGCCCCCCCAGGACCCTGAGGAGAGCCAGATTCTGGAGGACATCTTCTTCATCTGCTAAGCATTGCACTGTGCACACATGCACATACATGCTAATGGATACACACACACACACACACACACACACACACACACACACACACACACAAACAAACACAAACAGAAGGCTCAGTGTAGGTACTGTAACCTCCAATAACCACTGTAAAGCTATGCCAGATGCCTCAGTGAATGGTTTTGACTTAAGCAGGTCATAGAAGTGCCATTGGCATGAGTCTCAGTGTCTGTGAGGTGCAGCACATAGGAACTAGAGGAAGAGTTCAGGAGAACCAAAGAAAAGGACAGTAAGAGACATGAGAGACGGGGATGGAGGTGTTGCCTTGTCATTCAGTGCTGATTAGGGGCTGAGTAATGTGTGCATATGCTGCCTTTCAGGGGAGCCCAGCAGTTACTTAGACTGGTATCAATGAGAGGGAATTAACAGAGTGACGTTAGGGAATTCTCTCTCAAACAGACGCACCACTTCAACTTAGTCATGTGTTGTCCATACTGACATTTCTAAACGCCTTCTTGCAGTGTCTTAATCTTAATTGCTTTTCCAAATTATGTTGTGATGCTTTATTTTCATGCCTTTTTTTACTTGTGTTTGTACTGTTAACATAATAAAATGTATTTATATTAGTCCTCTTGAGCATGTATTAAATTATTCAGCTTTTTTTTTTTTCCATCATCAAATTCAAAGTTCTAAGCAAATGCTGCTCTTTAACTTATGACTTACTAAATGAGTGCTGACCTCTTTTAAATAGATCAGTGCAACCATAGATCTCCCTCACACACACACACACACACCGCCTAAATACATACACAAACTTGCACACATGCAGACAGGCCAGCTATTGGCTCTGAATCTTAAGTAGTGCATCAGTAAGTAATCTCCTCCTCATTTGCATTATGACGTGTGTGTAGGGGCAGAGTTGTCAGGAGGCAGTTGCCACAGTCACTTTGGCTGAGTGACAAACACTTGCCCAGAGCACAGACACACACCAGACAGGGTCAGTGGCATTTACAAACGCAAACCCTTAAGGGCCAACTTCCCTAATGAAGTCATTACAGTGGATTGAACATTAACTATTGATCTGGAGTCGTTTGAACTCGTCAGAGCACCTGTTTGCAAATGCTTGGTGCAGTTGATTGCTCTCAATTAGGCTGAAATGCAAACAGTGTTAAAGGGAAGGAAATCACAATTGATCATGTAGGGAATATGATGACGCATATGTGAAAGAAGAAAGAGTTAGTTCGCACTCCAGACCGCTCTTCAGTTTTGCGTCCCCCAGTGCTCATAAAGTGTCTACTCAGAAGCGCGGAAGGCAAATATTCTGCATTACACTGCAGAGTGAAATAATGGGTGCAATTTTTGGGGGGCCATTACACCATGTCATAACATCCTGGGCAGCAGCCAGATCATAAATATGGAGATCCTTACTGCTAACAAGTTCTCCATCCCACGCAAGTCCCTTTCCATCGACCTGACTGTTTTACCACATCAATCCCACAGTGAGAGTAAATAGCACACATGTGGTATGTTAGTTGTTGTGTAACTTTTCATTAACAGCTTTTGTTTTGTTTTGTTTGTTTTTGAGAAGCTTTAGAAATGAGACTCGTGCATTTAACTAAACAGTACCATATTCAATGATACTGGGATGACAGTAACTTGTCCATCACCCAGGACATCTAAGAAAGTCACATGTGTGATGTAATTGTAATAATCCTCTTTGTTGCCCACACAGCAATGTGTATCTTTGTATTTAGCTCTGTGGTACATTCTGAATATACCCCAGGTCTTAGATTCCCACCACCAGTCTGTTGAAACTTTCCATTCCCTTAAAAAACTCTGTAAATGCAGATACTCGTTAATCTGTGAAAAACCATTAACCTAGTTAAAAACACAAGCCTGATCCGTCACTTTAGTGCATCCAGATGGAGATAATAAATTGCATGTCTGCTCATTGAGTGGGCTTGCATTATCAGGTACAGCTATGAAATTAGTTAGTTAACAGTCCATAAATAAAAAGCACATCTTTTTCATGTGTTGTGCAAAAATAAAATAAAATGAGTGATGCCTCAGCACCCTCATGTACACTAGGTCAGGACCTGTTTCCCCTGCTCAGTGTTACTCACAAACTGCTGACTCGCTGTTGCCCACAAAATGTTGACCCACCTACACTAGGGAATAGTATTTACAAGGAAACAAAGGCCTCTAGTGGCCTTCAACTGTTAAGAGTTTTTGGTGATACTGGTATATGTACAAACTTGGGAAACTCGGCAGAGTTGAGCCTAAGATGTCGTCATTGCATTGTGTGACAAGTACACCAAACTTGTCAAGTATATTGCATACACATAAAGTAAAAGTGACCTTAGACAGAAATGAGAGGCCAGAGTTGGGATTATTGTAGACTGTGCTTTATTATTGGGCTAAGCGGAGACGCATCATTCAGTAAAATTACAAAAAAAGAGTCCAAGGACCACAGAAATGCACTGATTGGAGAAACGGCAGGAGCAGCAAAGCGCTCTGACCAATCAAAGTCCTGTACCAATTGTGATGAACCAATCCCACGCCCAGCCTTGCCATGATTGACAGGCAGGCACACCACACACAACACTCTGCCCTCCACTGTGCTGAGAAAAAAAATGTTTCTGTGTCATTTGATTTTATTTGCTCATCAATCTACTTGTTTCATTCCTGCACATCAGACCAGTGACTTGTTTAAGATCAGAAGTAAGGTTTGCCCAAAAATGTGACCAAATTCTGCAGTTTTTTGAGAAGTGAATTGTAAGCTATTCATTTTTTTTTATCATGATAGGAGTGGAGCGATGTGTGTGTGTGTCTGTGGGGAAAAAAAAGTTACAGCAAATTTCTGATCTACACAGAGACAGTAGAACAGCAGAGCTGAGCAGAATGCAATGAAGAACAGCATTACGTGGGCGTATGGAACGTCCCCCAGTGAAATGATGACCCTGCCTCTGACCAATGCCTGTTTCATAATATAAAACATCTTCAAAAATATATTTTCCAAAAAAATGGCTTCCTTGTCAAAGCACAAACTCATAAACTTGTTAAAAATGCAATCTGTAATAAATAACCAAATAAATAAAACACACACATTCATACATGCAATCCATACACACACATACATACACACATTCACTCAGTACAGGCAAAAGAAATAAATTAACATGTGAAAACAATACAATCATAGAAATTAAACAGAAATCAACAGAGCATGTAGGCATAACGGTTTCTCAACGCGTACAAACGCATGTTAAGTATTTCCATCTGATTGAACTGGATTCTCTCTTCAGCTGCGCTCACCACTCTCCTCCTTTACCCCTGTATCACAATCCTGTGGCCTCAATGTTCCCCTGCTTTCAGTTAAAAGATTTCACTTTTTTTTTTTTGATAGCATTATCTTTTTTTCTAATTTGTCTCATTTCATTATTTAAAGTGATTCATTTTCATCCAGTTCTCATAGATAGAAGAAAAGTCCTATAAAATATGCAAACCTATGTACAGAAGAAAAGAGAGCCCCCCCAAAAAAGAAACATTTACAGTATATTCACCAGTGTATGTATATATTTATATATTTATATTTATAATAAATCCTCTTCTGGTTTCTTGGTTTCCTGTTAACCATTATACTTTTCTGGACTGTTTATGCAAACAGTTGCAGCATTACTGATGGAGGTGGTGTGAAGATAGAAAGCGAAAGAGAAGTTGTGAGGACGGCATGCTTGGCCCTGAAGACATGATGAGCATGTCTCATGATGTAGGCTACAGCCATGTGACGGACGGCTGCATTTCTCAGCTGCTTTGTCATCAAAGCTTTCCTTTTGTGGAGATACCTTAAAATACAGCAGGGTAATGCTTTCTGTATTCAAAGGAAAAGCAAGAACACATATTTCCATGCCAACAATCAGTTGCCCACAACTGGTCCAATTTGTCGTTAAGAAAATCATATTCTGCTTACCACAAATGGGCCTATTGATCTTCCAAATTGTCCACTATGTGGACAGGTGCATATTTTTTGTTAGTCTTTAGTTGTTTTACTGTGATTCATTAACTGTCTACTGTGGTAAATTGAATAATGTAAAAGTATTACATTTGATATGGGATTAAATTTGAGAATGGGAAATTTCAGTCAGATCAACTTGTGGAGTTCAGGAGTTAAGTGTGTGGGTCATTGATACCAATTTTTTACGTAATGGAAATCACTGGCTGCAACCTACGTAATGAGACAGGTTTGTGATAAGAACTCAAGTATGATTTTAGTAGTGATACAGAGAGGCAGAATTGAAACAGTGATTTAGACAGGACTGAATGTCAAAAGGAAGTAAGTAAATAGACAAATCCTGTCATGCTTGTGAGGTATGAACGATGTGTGAGACATTCTTGGAGGTGATCTCTGCAATGTCACTCTGGCAGGAAAGTGTGAATCAGGAAGTGTAAGATGGAAGCAAATGAGAGGGGCTGATAGATGCAGGTGCTTAGAAACCTCTTCTCATTCTGTTCTTTCACAATCTAGAGCATCGTTTGCAGGTCCTTCACGCACCTCCCTTTTTCTTTGCAAACGCGGAAGCAGTCAGCCATGCAACACCTGCAAACCTCTAAGGTCCTCCTAAGCCATGCATCAGACAATGCTCAGTGATCAGTGAAAGTCAAATTCGATTTTACGTGACCCCCTCCCCCACCCGCCATCAATAAATCCTTCCGATTTCATGCTGTGGAACTTCCCATAGACCCGAGCACAAAGCTTCTAGCCACTTCCTTCTTCCGAACTATGTGCTAATTTAGCTTCAAGCTAGTCTGGTGATGAGCGGTTGGCTCCCTCACTGGGTGGCTCCTGTAAACATACTGCGTGTGTGGAATCTGCTGTAAATACCTTTTGTGAGCAAAAAACGGAACTTAATGCCCTGTTTGTGTTCAGTGTCACCTTAGGACTGTGCGACGGCTAAAAAAAAGGCTCAAGGCTTTGAGTGTCAGGCGAGAGAATATCCTACATAAGATGCTAGCTAACTATTAGGCTTAATAATTGTTTTTTTTTTTTAATTCTCTAAATTTTCTTTTTTTTTTTTTCTTTTTTTTTTCTTTTATTTTTGCAGCTCAGTTTGGACTAGACCGTTGCCATAGCGGGCTTGACATCAAGTAAATGGAGGCTGCTAGTGACGCTAACGAACACAGTGTTTGCATGTCACGCTGTCAGGACAGTGCAGAACGGCCAACAACCTTAGCACACCCAGGAGAGACCCAAATGATGATCATCACATCTGATTTCCAGCTTTTACAAGAGCACTGGTCGTGAGTTTGTGTGTGCGTGTGTTTGGATGTGTGTGTGTGCATGTGTGTGTGTACTGTATGCACTTGCAGTCTTGTGTGTGAAACCCTGTGTGTATTGTTTGTGTGTGTGTGTGTGTGTGTGTGTGCATGTGTTTATTTTGTGTACGTCAAGTCTACTTGGCAAAAGAGGCAGATATGCTTAGGATATTGTGTAAAGTCTTTTCTCTCGAAAGGAAAGAAGTCGAAAAAAGGAGAAGTATCCTGATTCTCGAGCCTGACTCTCTTCAAGTCTTCTTAATAGGAAGAGGCCTTTTTGCGTTTTTTTTCTTTGAAGTAGCATATACAGGTATATACACATATATAGTAATAATATACACACTTGTCCCGTGTGCGTTGGCATACATGTTGTCATCAGAGAGAGGAATGCCTGCTGAGTGGGAGCTGCCCGGTGTGTGACTCTTCCCAGGGTTAAGACCAAGCAGAGCAGTGCTTCAAACTCCAGCTAAAATCTACAAAAAAGTACAGCTCTATCTAATCGAATAGCCGTTTTTCTAGATATATACACACATATATAAAATATATGCATATAAATACATATATGGGTTTCAGGATTAATATCCATGTATCCATATATATATATGTGAGTGTTATTGTACACGTCAGTATATATATGAATACATTTTTTTTAGCTTGAATGTTTTCGCTATACATATATATCTATATGTACTGTAAATATAAAGGAGTTTGTATATTTCAAACCGTTTAGCGGTGGTTTCTTAACTACAAGGTTAGGATGTGCAGATATAAAAGGTAAGGCTGCGACAGCAACAACCCCCCCATGCACCCCCACCTCCTGGTCAGGAGGAGGAACAAAAAAAAGAAAGAAAAAAAAATCAAGAAGAGAAAAAATAAATACTTTTTCATTTTTGTAGCAGTAAGTTGTAAACTAGCGAAGTGAGTGACCCTCCACAGGGTCATCTGAAATAGTTTTGCCAGTATTCAAAAGCATATCAGCAATATATATATGTATGTTTTATACATATATTTATATAGAGTCTACTTATACATTTTTTTTCTTTAAATACAACTCTTTGAACTGATTGGCACAGCGAAAGAGATGCAGTGGTCCGACATATGTTACAGCTATGAGTCTTTTAGCAGTAAAAAGGCTTGGTCTTTTGGTCCCTAAACAACTAAGGAATGACAGGTAAGTCTCCCAGGGGGACTGTTGCTGTTGCTCTGGCAACCGTGGCCCCTGGAAACGGACAGGCACTCCAAGATAAAGATGGCCATCCCAAAAAAAAAAAAAAAACGAAACAAAGTTTGTGTCCTGAATCGTCATCTCCTTCAAAATGTTCCCTCTTTCTCCAAAAAGTTATTTTTTTAGTTATTTTTTTTGTCATTGTCTTCAAGTTCTTCTAAAATTGTTAAAAAGAGTGTTTTGTTTTTCTCCTCACAAACCCCAAGAGTAAAAGTCTTTATCAGTTTTCTTAAAAGTTCATTTGTTTCTTGCTCTTTTTGTTCTTCCATTTTTTCTTTTCTTCATTATTATACCTAGTTATTATTTTTTTACGCATTAATTCCATATGGTCCTATGAGATGGGTCCTTCCCAGGCAGATGGTGAAAAAGAGGGAAAGTCCAGGCCAGACCCACAGCATCCTGGTTCTCAAGGGGTTGGTGAAAGGTCCATGTAGCCCAGCTATGGAGTCCACTCTAGGGGCTGGCTCTTCAGCATTCCATGGTCAGCCCGTCCCCACCTGAAGCTCAACTCCCCAGCAAAAAAATCTGGTCCTTGTTTGTTTGTTATTGTTTCTTTTGATGTCAACTTTTTTTTTTCCCATGTTGTCAACGTGTGGTCCAGCTCTACAAAAACCTGAAAAACAACCAATCAATGAGTGCAACCGTTAAATAAATAAAAAATAAATAAATACATAAATCTGGAGTCTTTGATAAGTTTACATATATAACCTAACTCTCAAAAGAGAAAGAACCAGTATTTTGGACATTTATCGAGTACCGTCAGTTGCCAAAACAGAAAGGTGTCCCTTGGATGCCTCAGTGACGATGTAACTGTGCGATAACTTCGCAGAGTTAAGGGCATCAGCCAGGCGAAATAAATGGCTCCGCACCGATCCTCCATCACCAAGATGGAGGGTGCAGAGCAGCAGGAGAGATATGAGACATACGCATGCCAGCGAGCAGATTCATGCTCCTGCACCTCCCTGTGTGTCTCAGGGGGAAGACACCATGATGTTCTACAAACCCCACCTCTGCTTCAGCCTCCGCTAGAACTATCTGGATCACCTTAAGAGTTCTGTTGTTTAAAAGGAACACACAGTCTGTGTTCAAAGTTGCTGACTAATGCCAATAATATATACTTCGAACACAATATACATTGAACACAATGTAAGAATCTATAAAATTCTTAAATTTGACATTACATTTTGTGACTTCACTATGCTCATTAAACATTACTGTGATCTAAGGGACTTGGCAGCAAATTAATCTGACTTCATTAAAGAGGCAAATTAGAAAATAAACTGCCCTGATGGGGTTCCATCTCTCTCTGCCAAATACTCAGAGTCAGAGGTTGTCATTCCTGTTTTGGGGCTCTCTTATAACTCCAGGTCATAGGTGCCTATCTTCACTGTCCCGCATGACTAAACTCATTAGAATATCGTCAACAGCTTTAATTGGCAAAGACAAGTGAGCTATGTTAATAAAGGCAGGAGCACTGGATTTAAAAATAAACCATGGCCTTCCAAATGATTGTGAGTGGTCAGAAGAACACATCCTCAGAAGGGTAAGATTAACCTGTTACTTACCAATAATTTAATCCATCTCAATATTCTAAACCAGAGTTAGTCTAATCCACAAACCCATCCGTTTCTAGGAATGGTGAATGAGTGAAGGGTAACCCAGAGATACACAATATCCTGAGCTAGTAGTTCCAGATTGAGACCCTATCCTACATCATGCTGACGTAATATTGACTGGGATCCCGAGGAGATGAAAGTGAAGGTGAGCTTTACCTGTTTTTCCCTGTGCACAGCGTTGGAATCCCGCCCCCAGGGTGGAGGGGCGGTGAAGGGGGTTGGGTGGGGGTTAATATGGGCGATTGGCATCCTTCGGCCTCTTGAGCTGCACCTTCAGCCTCTTCATGCCAATCTGGAAGCCATTCATGGACTGGATGGCAGCCTGGGCACTGCCCGGATTATCGAAGCTCACAAAGCCTGTGTGACGAATGGGGGGAATGGGGAGAGCAGGAGAGAGAAAGAGAGACAGAGAGTGAGGGGGTGAGAAAGAGAGAATGGAGACAGAAAAGGCAGGAGAGGTTAGCATCAGGTAGAAGAAATGGGGCGACAAAGAGCAATTGTACAGAAGGAGGCAGACAGTGAGAATGAGTTGGACAGCCATGACACAAAAGGGAAAATGGGGGAAGAGAGAGAAGATGAAGAGAGAGAGGGGCAGCAAACAAGTTACTTTGGATATCATACTAAACACCAGTACACACAGCCATTGAACAAGCAGAATAAGGCATTGCAACAGTCAACAACAAGTGAGTTAATGCAACAGCAATGGCAATGCAATATCATACAACATCATAATCATTAACCCACAGCACAAATACTTAACATGCAAAACTACACCACCATTAACACATCACACAGGGTCAACTAACAGCACTTCAAAATGCTACAGAACTGGAACCATTCATGAAATAACACACAGGTACTCTTGACTAAATAATGCCCACCAAGCTTTTGGTCAGAGCATCAACCTAAAATAGCTTTGCATTATGTCAGGCAGATCTAAAATGTGTTAGCAACAGAAGCACGATCCCTGTAAATAAAGTGAAGATTATGCATACAAAATAGGTCTAAGTCCAGCTTGAAATGTAACATTCATGGCATCTAACATGAGGTTAAATTTCCTGAAACGTAAACAAAAAAGAAATTCCCCAACACCTGGTAATCATCAGTAAGCTACCTGGCAGCAAACACTTTTGTCAGTGCTGTCTTGATTCTGTCATCTGATGCAAGAGGCATACAACCCCAGTTTGTGAGCTGTCCTAGTTTAGCACTGCATCAAAAAGCACATCTCTACAGATATGCCATGTTCAATACTATAAAGCCTAAACCAGAACGGCTAACAAATACGGGACAAGTATGCTGGGGCATATGTAGATGTTAGCAGTGGGACACTTACTAATATAGCATTTAACATAAGCGGTTGTGAACTGTTGTATACATCCACACAACCTCAGCAATCACACAGCACTGCGTAGAGCTAAGCTCACAAGCCGACAAAACATATGAAAGATGCTCAAGACGTAGACAAGAGACTCATGGGCCGCAGTCCCTGTGCTGCTACGCTCAACTCTCAAATGTTATTTCCTGATTCGCCGTGTGCCGCCGTCTCCGGGTTGGGGACCCGACATGCGCAGCCCCCTGCATGAGAGACAGGGAGGTTGGACACAATTCCCTTGCTCACTGTGAAATTGCCTGGAATGAGACTTTTCTTTGGTGGCATCATATCTCATTTCATGCCCAATTAGGGTCCGTTAACGAAATCTGCGCAATGATTTCCTGCACCTGATCTCTGGCTAATGGCTTTGTGCCGCTGTGGATAGAACGTCTAGAGGAGAAAAATACATGTTTGTTTTAAAGAGAGAGAGAGAGAGAGAGAGGCTTGAAAAGGAAGTTGGCAAAGCAATGAAGTGGTGGAATGCACTGTGCTGCTGCCACTCTGTAAACTTTGTTCACACTGCTGAGAGAGACAGAGAGAGAGAGACAGAGAGAGAGAGAGAGAGAGACAGAGAGAGAGAGACAGAGAGAGAGAGAGAGAGAGAGAGAGAGAGAGAGAGAGAGGAAATAAAGGGGGAGGCTGAATAAAAAATAAACCTAAACAACACTATTCCTGCCGCTACTAATGTGTGCCGATTGTAATTCGGCATAATAGCTGTGAATATTTATATGTAATTTGTTCGTCCCCTGGATCATTCATACTTCACTGAGGCTCCTTGCTGGGTGCTTGTAAGAAGATGGCTGCCTCAAATATCATACAGTCATGACTTTGGCGTCAAAGCTGTGCAGTAGCTTAGCATTCAATAACTATTGCAAGTTGTCTTTTCTATCACATTCTAGTTAAGATATGTCATTCAAATATATGAATGTATTCATAAGACTATTTTTTTAATTAAATGTGCACATTCAGGCCAATTGAACTGTGAATCCTGACATCTTTAGCATTGCAATGCCCTTAGTGGCTCAGACGCATTGGAATGACAATGGGATGCCCTTATGTCCATCTGCGAAATGCATGTCGCAAGGTTGCTGATGAGGCCTGATGCTGTGGAGACTGTAATCACAAATCTGTCACTCATAGGGACGCCGGGTGCCTGTCACTCATGTCTGTGCTCTGCCATGTCATCGCACTCTTTAGCGTGGCTCCCAAAGACATGCCTGCTTTGAATAGTTTCCACAAGACAATGCACTGTTCAGTAGTAAAAAGGGTTTTGATAACATATATTCTGTACAATTGATTTGGGAACCAGTTTTGGCCGATCAAGTTCTTTAAAGGAACCTTCCAGAAGTTTACACAATAAATGTGTGGTAGAAAGAAAAGGTTCACAACAGAACCAAGCAAAGAGTTCTTCAAGTAAAAGTCCTGCCAGATCCTGAACTGACAGAACCAATGTCCATGCTCTTCCGAGCTGGCTGGCACAAGACGACAGAAGATCAGAAGGTGACTGGCGTCGAGCAGAGGCCTGGCTGTGGTGAGGAAATGAGGTCAGTGGAGGGAGGCGTTAGTGAGAGAGAGCAGTCATGGATCAAGAGTCAGGAAGGAAGGCTTGTGTTACAGTTCGTTTGTTTTTGCTGTTTTAAGTGGCTTAGCGTTTTTACCCACCAAAGCATTTACTTTGGTTTGTCGCGCGATCCACAAACACTTTGGAGGAGATGACATTACCGAATGGCAGGAACATCTGCATGAGCTCGCCATCCCCAAACTCCTGAGGGAGGTGATAGATGAACAGGTTGCAGCCCTCTGGCCCTGCAGAGAGGAAGAGAAGAGGGGAAAGGGGGAAAGAGAAAGAGAGGGAGAGGGGAAAAAACAAGAACAGAGACAAAGAGACAGAGAAAAATTAGAAAGAGGGAGGAAAAGAGCTTTAGAGAGGGAGACTTTTAGCTTTTTTGTCTATGGGTTTACTCACACAGTAGATATTTGAGTACTGATTATCTTAAGCCAAATCTACACTCTGTATTACAAAAAAAACCCCATAAAAGTCAAGAAAAAAAAGATTTAATTTTTCAGAAAATGCCCAAGGCACACATACAACAATATTTGTGGATGTAACTGATAATTTGCTACCCCTCCCTCCTGCCTAACACACAAACAAAACTCTCATAAGATACTGTCCAGCTATAATACATGGCCCCCTATTGACGCTGTATTTTACGTCCATCGACTGAAACTTAAATTGTGGTTTTCTCCTCATAGCTTCAGTAGTTAGAGAAGGATGGATCCACATCTTTCATTGTGCTGCGCTTGTCTCTTTGTGACTGGACTTGTCTGCTGGCTAATAACATTAGCCCCACTTTAGCTGAGCGGCCACTGGAGGGAGTCAACAGGGAGGCAAGGATAAGTGCTGACGAGTGGACCACTGAAAAGGGGGCCCTCAGAGGAAGCCTCTGCTAAAGCGCTGCCAGACACGATGTATTAAGACGACTGGGCAACACATTCAATTATGAACTCCCTTTTCATAATGCATTTAATATAAGCCACTTAATAATACATTGAATGTTCCAAGCCACCTCTCAGTGTATTTCATGCATTAGGCGGCGGGTGGCAGACTGCGGAAGAGCAAACTCAAACGGACTCTGAAGACTGGCCTGAGAAGGGGGAAGAAAAGTTTTGGAAGCTCGTAGTTCCCACTGAGGCTAGACCAAACAGTGATAAATTATTCTTTGGATTATGTTCTCAGCAGAATTCCACTGGGAGGCAAGCAAATTAGATTGTGAGTCGGGGTAAACACAGTAATGCATATAACTAAAGGTAAATACAATAACGTTCATTAAGCGGTACCATAGTCATTGTTCAATGAGATATTTACTCCTTTTCCATAAGAACAGCTTGACAGGGATGAGCATGGTTTCAAATTAATCTAAAGCACAAATCATACCCCAAAGCAAAATGAACAAATTACCTTTTGGAGGGCTAGAGGGTGCAAGCAATGTATAGTATTGAGTTTAAATCAAAGTGTCTCTTTGTGTTTGTGAGCATGCCTGCCAGTGATCGCACATAGAAGAGTGAGGGCCGAGAGATTCAAGGAAAAAGAAGAGGAAAAGAAGACCATGCAGATAAAGATGGGTCATATTTTCAGTACAGCATTAACCACGTGTTTCACATGTCCAAATGTCCTCTAGAAGAATAGAAGTCTGGTGGACCACGTTTACACCAAGCAGACTCCTTCACAACAGATTGTATTCACCAATGGCTCTTACAAAGAAATTTGTTCTTTGTTCTTACACACGTTTTCTCAAAGACTGCCATTCACCTACTTTATCCTTATCTGGTATGTCTTCTTAAGTTAGATCAAAATCTATGCTCATTCAAGAACACTTGAATCTGTGGAGCAACTTGTTTGTGCAAAATAACTGATTGATGCATTGTCATCAGTTATGCAGTTGTAAAATTTAAATCCTTTAAATGGGACCCTTCAAGAATAAAATTAAGAAAATTCCATTGCAAGACATTGGTGAATTAGGCCCACTGTTCATAAGGGCCCTGAAATAAATTCAAAGAAACAAAAGTCTGCTAAGAGTCTGGCGGCTCACTTTAAATACACTGGGCCTGCTGTAACTTCACATTAACTACAAATGATTACCCTCAGCTGTACTTCACCTTAAGCCGTATCAGTGACTATACATTTCAAGTTAAGCAACTGAAGTGTACAATACACCTTTGGCATGAGCAGGTGTTGTTACACTAGCCACTTAAGGGAAGTAATAATACTGACTCAATGCATTACATTGAAACCTTAGAATTGATTGGGAAATTTGTGAATTATTAGCAACCGGTCAAAGGTCATTTAGACAGAAAGGTGAAACCGCAACCCCCGCGAATGTGAGCATTGCACATCTAATTTTGATGTCCTGTAAGACTGGGCACGTCAGGCACTGAACAACTTGTTCAGTTGTACACATGTCTAGAGAGCCACATAGCCCCTTCCCTATTGCTCTTTGTTCAATATTTACTGAAGTTTCATAATGGATGTAAGACATAGTGCTGGCCATGCTTTGTGAGTTCAAACAAAAGGTTGGACATGCTGTCATGCATTAGGTATGTTTACCTCATATACACTAAGGTTACTTGAGGGAGTCTGTGTGTACTGTGGATATAAAGGAGTATGTGTGTGTGTGTGTGTGTGTGTGTGTGTTTCTCACCTTCTCTCTGCTGTTGTGGGATTAGGGGAGGAGGCTGGGGAAAGGCCTGGCTGATCTGACCGTATGCTGGGTAGGCTGCTGAGACACACATGTACAGAGGTCAACACACACACACACACACACACACACACACACACACACACACACACACACACACACACACGTGCACGCACACACACACACACATCCATACACAAACACCGTTTTCACTACCACAAGCGCACACACAGGCATGCGAAAATAAATGCTTCTATCATTGCGCCGAAATACTAAAACGTAATTCAAGCTGTTAAACTGAATACAACGCATCTGACTCGCTCAGGTCTACATCATCTTTTCCTTCCCCATTATCCTCGATGGCATGCATGGTGAGCAATGTTAGTCAGTCTACACAATAAGGGACAGATTTACTGACTGATGTTGTGTTTGCACAAGCTTTTACTCCAGGAAAAAAAATCAATAACATGGGCTGTAATTGCTCATGCTATTCATTTTGGATCAATACACAGCCATTGTGTGGGATGCTTCAGAAAAAAACAGATTTAATCGCAATAGGCAGAATTTCCATGTCTAAAGCTACAGCATTGTCAGGGGTTTTCGACTCGCAACGCTAATCGTCTGGAACGCTATATCACTATAGCAACTAGGCATATGGTTCGTGTTCTCATTCATGCAGAATGGAATATTTTACACAAATTGGCTAAAATTGGAAAATATTTCGGTCTATTTTGTGGGATATGTGTGTCTGTCCACAGATTCATGCTGTGTGTGTGTGTCTCTGTGTGTGTGTGTGTGTGTGTTTGTGTGTTAGAGAGAGACTAGTTGTGTGAGCACTAGTTGTTGTGTTTGTTAGTGAGAGACAGAGTTTGTGTGTGCGTGTGTGTGAGTGTGTGTGCGTGTGTGTGCGCGTGTGTGTGTATAGGGCTGATCAACACGCCGAGGCAGTTGTGAAGTGTTCAGTTTAGCAAGGCTGATGCTTTAAAGCAGCGTTATGCTGTGTGAGCGCGCAGCTCTTGGCCCCCTGCATGGACACCCGCAGCTCATCACACACAAGTCACCCCGGTCCTCAGCCTGCCAACCACTCTCCTCTCCATCACACACTCTGCACCTCTCTCTCTCTCTCTCTGTCTGACTTTCTGTCACTCTCTGGCTGCCTCTGCCTCTATCCGTTTCTCTCTCTCTCTCTCTCTCTCTCTCTGACTTTCTTTCTCTCTCTATCTCTCTGTCCTCTATCAGTTTCTCTCTCTCTCTATGTATCTCGCTTTGTCTTTCATAAAGTTTTCTCCCCGACTTTATCCGTCTCTCTTGTTCTCCATTGCTTTTTAATTTCTTTCTGCATTTCCATTGTTGTGCCGTCTCTCTCTCTCTCTCTCTCTCTCTAACTCACTCTGATTTATTCTGTCTCTCTCGACTCTCTCTAAACTCTAAATCATTCATTGTTTTACTTTCAATCTGTCTCATAAAATGGATACACACACACACACACACACATACACACACACACACACACACACTGTGGAACAGACCTGCATACTGCTGAACTCCGGCGTAAGCCTGCTGAAGGGGATCAGCTGCAGTTGGACTCTGAGCTGCAGAGAGAAAGAGAGACACAGAGAGGGATAGAAAAAGAGAGAGAACAATATAGTGTGGCAGGAACAGATAGAAGGAGAGAGAGAAAGGTGGAAGAGAAAAGGATGAGGAAAACAAACACGCTAGGACACAGAGTGTGTTTGCTTTGACACCACGCATCAGCCACAACCTAATATCTCACTCTACCTCCACCTCACACTCTCCATCCCTTCTTCCTCCACTCCCCCCTCTCTCTCTCTTTCTTCAGCCACCCTCACTTGCTTCAGCTTCCCCAAACAATTAAGACCTCTGGCACAGCTGAGCTCTTCTTGCCAAAAGTTGCCTTAGTGCGGCAGCAAACTTCCAGAGCTACTGAGCGAGTGCAGCTCAGAACAATATAGCTCTGGCCCGACTCACGGCCCATCAATCACTACTCAGCCTCCACACACAAACACACACACACACACACACACACACACACACACACACACACACAGTCAGACAGCGTATGCCTTACAAAGACATAAGTCTTAGTTTCAGGCTCATTTAAGAGGCTTGTAGCCCCTCTACCCCCACCAAACCACCCACATGCCCACAGACAGAAAAGCACACACACACACATCACACAAAACACACACACACACACACACACACACACACACACACACAAGCACAAGCACACACACAGAGTCAACTGCACACCTTACTGACTTCAAGCACTACGCCAGGCTTTCAAGCTCTTTTAAGAGGCTTGTAACTTGATTCATTTTGCATTCACTCGCATTCATTTTTTATAAGGATTTAAGTATCTGGAAATTGGCACATCTGTTGGAGAAACTTTTGACAAATATTTGCAAACCCTTTCACTGGCTCTTGTAGACACACAGACACAAACACACACACACACACACACAATCTCACATACCCACACATAAACACCACTGTGCAGCATTGACACACATATCCAGAGGAGAAGTTAAAGTGAGACAAACAACTGTTCCATATTCAGACTAGAAATGTGACCTCTGCCAGCTGGATTGCCCTGCAGTATCCTTGGAGCATGCATCTAAACTTCATCACACATTTTCTACTTAGACCATGGATAAAGACACCAACAAATATACTAGTTACTAGTTACTCCATTAACACTGTACACTTTCATATTATCTGAGCTTCTCAGAACTTAACGCCAGATCTATAGCAGACAGCTGAACAGCATGCATACGCTAGGATAGACAATGTTTACAACAAAGTGATAAACACAAGGACACACACACGTACACTTAATGTTGTTACTCAGTTTTGCCAGTTGTGCATGCATTTACAAATACACACACACACACACACACACAAACAAACACACAAACACACAAAGGGGCCTCACTACACAAAAACAACACTGAAGGTCGCACTAACAGCCAGACAGGGAGAGTAAGGGGATGTCAGGTTAGGGAGGATTGGGGGAGGGGTGTGGGTTTGTCAGGAACAGACTGGAGTGAAAGGGCGGTGGTAGTGGGTGGTTGTGGGTGGTGGGTGGGTGAAGTGGGGGGGGGGGGGGAGGTTAAGGGTAGGGGGAGGGGGTGGGGGTGGTGGGGGTCTGATACCTTCAGAGAGGGGGGACAGGAAGCAGCTGCCCTGCACCCCAAAACAGCTGCGGGGAGCCTTCTCTGAGTCCTCCCTAAACACCACCTCCTGCAAGACTGGGAGACAATCAGAAGAACACTCAGACTCAGAGCAGAGTGGCACGACAACAGGCACGGGCCAGACACACTCAGGCCCGGTGGCACAGCATTGACATGCAGACGGGCAGCCTTGGGGCCGCCCCAGAACATGGGTCCTTCATCCTACATAGCTACGCTCAAACAGAGGACTCACACAAACATCTTCAAAGGGCTCGGCTACGTTTCTGTGTCAAGTCCGAGGAGATAATGCTTGCTTACAAACACACTTGCACACACAAACACACACACACACGCACACACATACACACAGCAGAGCACACACAAACCCAATATGGTGTCGCTTTGTAGTCCAACCTTGATTTCAGTGCTGTGGAGTGTAATTCTGTGAGCGTGATTAATCAGACTGGTGAGTGTTTGTGTGTTTCTTGATTAAGCATTTGCAGCTCATGTGATGTAAGCAGTGAGACTTGCTTAGTAAGGCATGTGCACTGCCAAATGAGGTATATATACCTGCATATAGGTATGCATATATATATATATATATATATACACATATATTGCAACATTTAGTATATATACACTGTGTGTGTATGCAGGGATGTATGTGTGTGTATGTGATTATGTGCTTACCTGGGTAGGGGTGTATGCCATTGGTGAAGACGGCCTCGGCAGGGGGCTGTCCATTGGCCTGTGGCGGAGGGAGGCCGGTGAAGCCATTCACGCTGATTGGGGAGGGGATGCTGGTCACCGTGGGAGCTGTGATACCTGGAGGGGTGCTGCCACCTGAGAAGGCCAATGTAACAGGTGAGGTGTGTGTGTGTGTGTGTGTGTGTGTCTGATGATTGGCTGATTCATGCCAGTGAAGACTTTGAGGGATTAGGGCTAAGTTCAAAGGGATTCAGCACCAAGGATTATGTGTGTGTGTGTGTGTGTGTGTGTGTGTGTGTGTGTGTGTGTGTGTGTGTGTGTGTGTGTGTGCGTGCGTGTATGTGTGTGTTTTTTACCTGACGTGGGGGTCATAGGGGCTCCCGGCAGGCCGTTGATGGTGGCCATGTGCTGCATTTGGGCAG